>LPNX010830426.1:16371-193245 GCA_001517045.1 Pseudotsuga menziesii | reverse complement strand
CCCCCCCCCCCCATAGGAAGTGGTAAGAGATGAACCCCGCAAATCAGAATGAACGTAGTCAAGTACACCTTTACTTACATGACTACCTGCTTTAAACTTTTGTCTACACTTGTTTCTATATATACAATGTTTACAAAACATAAAATTCAGAGTTTTCAAGTTTGGAATCAATTTACGATTCATTAATACCTGAAGTCCTTTTTCACCCATATGACCAAGATGTTGATACCATAGCTGAGTGGGTCCTGACTCTTCTTCAGATACTAATGCAGTACCATTAACTTGCGTCCTTCCAACCATCTTGTAAAGGTGTCATGTCCTCTGTGCCTTCATAACCACTAAAGCGCCCTTGGAAACTTTTAGAGTTCCATCAAAACCTGTGAATTTATGACCACAAGAATCCAATACTCCCAAAGAAATTATTTTTTTCTTTAACTCAGGTACATGTCTAACATGTGTAAGTGTTCTTATTACTCAATCAAACATCTTAATTTTAACACTTCCAACCCCAACAACTTTACATGAATGATTGCCTCCTAAAAGAAATATTCCATCATTAACTGTTTGATAGTAAGCAAACCATTCTTTATGAGGACAGATATGGCGTGAAGCACCAGAATCGAATAGCCATTTTTCATTATATTCAGAAGTATTACAAACAGACAAGACCTCATCAATCATACCTGAATCAGAAGACTCAACTAAGTTTTCCTCTGACTTGGAGTCATCCTTCTTGGATTGTTGTCTCTTCCAACAATCCTTCTTGAGATGACCAGTTTTGTTATAGTACCAACATTTTAATTTAATATTTCTACCCTTTTGAATTAGACCTGGAAGTACCTCTTGACTTTTCTCCTTTCTCCTTGGATCAACCTCTAACAACCAAAGCTTTTGGCGAAGAGGTTTCAAGACTGGTTTTCTTCCTTAATTCCTCAGACAACAATGCTCCAACCACATTGACAAATTCTAAAGTATCAGTTGTAATAAGGCTAATGGAAGAAACTGCTTGACCCCAAGACTCAGGTAAAGTACATAAAAGATTCATTGCTTTATTTTCATCATCAATTTTAACATCCATACTACTCAACTAGCAAATAAGAGTGTTAAAAACATTTAAATGATCTGCAATCTTTGTACTTTCTTTCATTCTCATACAGTACAGTTGTCGCTTCAAGTAAATTTTGTTTGTCACTGATTTGGTCATATACAGACTTTCTAATTTGTTCCACAAGCTTGCTGCTGATGTTTCTCCAATAATGTTAAACACCACATCATCCGCAAGACATAAACGGATTGTGCTTAGTGCTTTGGCATCTAGATCCTCCCATTCATCATCTTTCACGGTGAGAGGTTTTTTTCTTTTCCCGTCTAAAGCTCTCTGTAACCCCTGCTGAACTAATAAATCACGCATCTTTAACTTGTATAGTTCAAAATTGTTTTTACCATTAAATTTTTCAATCTCAAACTTTGTGCTAGACATTTTTGAAAAAAAAATATCAGCCAAAAATAAACAACACCCCAGTAAATAAGTAGCACTTTATTTCTTCTCAACCCAAATTCTCTCAGCCCAAATAAAGCTCCAGGCTGTAATTCTTTGTAAAATTTGAAATAGCTTAATTTTTTTTAAATATATATATATTTCAAACTTCCAAAAATATAGCACAGTTTTATTTTCTTAACCCAAAAAACAAGCATCCACCTTTCTTAGAAGATTACATGCTTGGTCTCATTTTTTTTCTCCATAGCTAATTTTTTTAAAAATATATATCACCAAAAATTACATGCAGACTTCTTCCACGGCGATCTCTTTTTCACGTGCAAAAGCAATCCAAACTGATTTCAGTGGGTGCTCTCCTCCATGCTGATGCCCCAGTTTCTTTAGCCTACACGTAGGCACTCTTTCATGCAGATGGATCCTCCTCTCTTCCACGCATTTTTTCACAGCCAAATACAAACAAAAATCCTTCACGTCACTCTCTATGGTGGCTTCTCCTTCACATCACTCTATGGTGGCTTCACGCTATATGATTCACAGAGTCTTCACGTCCAGCAACGGCCAGAACTCTTCATGGGTGTGGCTACATTTGCATTCTTTAGCAATGATTCTAGGTGGCTCCGCATTCTCTACGATGTCACCTCCACTCTCAGCAATTAGCAGGTTCCAGGAAAAGCTCCATGCTCAACAACGATTTTACCACACGGTCTCCTCTTCCAGGCTCTGATACCACTTGTTATATTTCAGAGACACATTTAGATAATCAAACAATGAATACCACGATTAGAACACAACATTTTATGTGGTAAAATCCCAAAAGGGAAAACATCCACAGGCAAAGTATTGAAGCTCATTAATGAAGAAGGAGAGATTAGAACACTGTCTCAACCTCACAGACAACTCTCTACATTGCATATCCTAACCATGCACTATATACTTCATGAAATTAGTTACATGAGTAAACCGTTGCCAGTTATGCCCATTATGAGAAACTTCCCGTAAACATACATAATGAGAAACCTCCCATAAACACATTAGTTTAGCTGTCATTTAACATTTAGAAGTATATCTACTATAATTTACAGATCATAAATATATATCATAGCTTTTGCTAATGTTTTTATTCACATAAAAAATTGAATAAGAATTGTGGTTGTTATGTTGCATTCAAAATTATTTCAAACCTTGTTTTCCCAAGGAAAACATTGCAGGGAAACCCAAGGTATGATTTGTCATATATGTTGATGTCATCCTTAGTAAACTCATCAACATAAACTAATGTGCCTCACCTAGAGGGATTTGAACTCGACACTTAATAACATAAAACTAGCCAAGTACCTAACGACATCAATGATAATGAATTGAGCTAACCCTTGCAATGGGTCCATAAAAAGTTTCATCATATACATGTAGGCTATAGTAGTTTCCTAACCTATTTCCCTATGAGGAAATAACATATAACTCCCAAGTTTATTTTACATGTGCACAAGTCCCTATATATTTCATGTTGCGATCTTTCTAAATGTCCATAATCACCATAATGATTGCAAGTCTTAGTTCTGTGATAAGTTATTTATTTTTAATAAGATATGCTTATTGGATTACTTTATAAGTATTTGTATTGATTCCCTTTTTTGTGGATGGGTCATTGGCATTTGGAATTATGACATGTGAACTTGGTCACAATAGACTTAGACTTTGAAGTGGGCACTTAAGTATATGGGAGAGGGACACAACTTGAAGCTCATATCATTTTTGGAGCTCTATATTTCTTTCAATGAGCAATTTCACTTTCTAAAAATGACTTGCATCTTAACAACACCGAGGAAAGTAATTTCTCCATGTTGCTTTTGTGGACGTTGTAAGTTGTGAACGACAAAGACTAAGATACATCCAAGGCCACGAAAAACGGATCAAACCAAAAATAAATAAATAAAGCTAACAAACTCAATTACTTGAAAACACTAAACTATAATATTTCCATAAAGATCAACATATACGTATCCAAAGACCTTAATAAACTTTGCAAGTCAAGACACTTCACAAATTTTCCATGTGAACATTAACAAATAATGCAATCCCACACACCTTAATTAACTCTTACACTTACCATGCAAACATTGTGCACTTTATGTAACTCCCATGTACTCACTAAAATATCTATTAAGTCCCTCTTCTTTTTTTTTCCTTGGAATATAAAGCATAGTTTCATTATATTATAAAACCACAATTGCCCAAGCATTAAGCCTTAGATCAAAAAATGGTCTTTCGACAACAACAAAAAATTCAAAATAACATGTCATAATGGCCTATGTAACAACATCAAGCATACATATCGAATGTATACCAAAACTCAATAACTCAAACCATGATCCAAGTTAGAGATCCTCAAAGCCATAGGATTTGATTCAAGAGGAATAATACAGGACAACAATAGCTAGAGGTCGTACAATGAGATAGCCCTAATCCCATCGAAAGAAGAAACCATAATTCAAATGGGCAAAGCATGGGGAAGTTGTGCATGGAAGGAGCTTTTGATAGTCTTATGTCTTTTATCCCGAACATCCCAAATCACCTGTTCACGAGCCAACACCAATGCCGAAATATGTATCCATAGCCAAGGAGAACAATTTAGAGAGAGGCTATGCTAAATACCATCATGCTTCTCATCCACTAAGAATGAACAGATGGGTTTTCGAGGTTGGAGAAAGTATCCATGGGGAACATAGTAAGATCCACGATTATGTCTGTAAGCATGGTCCAAAAGAGACTTCAATGGAGTGGGAACCTCAGATTCCCCATCTGCCTCCTCATATATATAATCCTCCAAAGGAGGAAAATCAGTAGTAGAATTAGAAACCGGGAAAACCATAGAGCTGGTATGCCCAGGAGCCCTACCAATGGCTCCAACAAGACCACAAAATAAATCTCAACCAAAACAAGAGGAGAAACCCATGTGGGAGGGATTGTCCACCAAAGGTAACAGAGAAGGTAATAATATTCCATTCCTTTTAACATCCATTGAATCCCCATACTTAACAAATTGCGCCTTACTCAAATACATGGCGAACAGATCTACTAAATTTCCTTTTACACGTTTGTTTGGATCTTTTCTCTCCTAAATGATAATGTACTATAATACATTTTGTTATGGGATGGTAAAATAAACTTTTTTTAATTACTTCTTTGATTGTCATCAATATGCCCATCCTATTTTTCTTCCATCTTCTAGAATTCACAAGTTACCATGTAGTTTCATAAGGGACTTTGCATGGTGCCTTGTGTTTTGTTTTTATAGAAGACAAAGCAACTTTGGATTGTTTTCATGTTTCTCCAGGTTAATACCCCTATCCAATTGAGAAACTATATTTAGTGGTTGATTGTTTTCTAATGGATAGAAAACACATTAGGAATCTAGATAACCTATCTATTTAGTGGTTGATTGTTTTCCAATGGATTGCAAACACATTAGGAATTGCAAATACACTTATTATCTAGGAATTGGTTGTTACTAAGTTCTCAAAATTGAAGAAATAAACTTTGTCATTTGGGTGGGAAATTGGTTGGTGCCAAATCTTTGAGCCCTATAACCTAAAGAACTAAATCATATTGTCACTGTGGAATTGGTTGGTGTCGGGTTCCAAACCTCGGGGAAAGGAAAATTACATTTTTTGGTGTGGATTTGGTGTGTGCCAAGTTGGGGAAGACAACTTAGTGAGGTTTACCTTGGCATTTGCTCATTTCTCTTTCTCTCAACCTTGATTGTTCTCCTGGTTAATTCATAGTCTCATCTTGGTGGTGGTACCTTGATGAGAGATATATGAGCAAGGTGACCTACGGTTGGGTGGATCATACCTCACATGCATCCAGTTCCCCAAACTATCATTTATCCAGATAAGTACTTGTCACTTTGTATCGGTTGCTAATAATATCATGCATGTATTGGTTTTTTTTAAGTAAGAGAGATCATATATTATATATCATTAAGAAGTACATAGAGCATATGATAAGCCTAGAGCTTCAAAACAACTTCATCCATATTATGAGTAAACACCTAGACCATATAGCCTTACAAAACAAAAACTAGGACCCATTGGTCTCCCATCCCCGATTCCTTTCATCCCAATTCAAAATAACCCAGTAAGGCCTATATTTACAAAAATGAACAGTTGTTCTCAGATAAATATAGTAACCAAACCATTTATAGACATAAAACTAACACTATAACCAAGAAAAAACATAAGGTTTGCAGAAAAAGAAAGAGGCAATTAGAAACCTCAACCTCCATTGAGAGAACCCCCGGGAGTGTTACCATAATTCTTCTCCCACACTTCCGCAGAGGCATGCACACCCGAACCACGAACACGCACGATAGCACACCATCCTGCATGATCTGCGCTATGGTTCTACGCAGCTTCCATGGTGACGGCATGAGGTTGTCCTGCCCCTCCACCCCAACCAGAGTCCAAGCTTAACCATAACTAAATGCCTACATTGTGGGCTATGAAATCAATTTTCTTATGCATTAGTCGAGAATCCTTCCATTGCTCCTTCAAATATTGGACTAAGACCTCATCCCCTTGGCTCCTGGATTCTTGTTTAGGTAGGACATGGCACAATAAGCCTTTAGTGACCAAGATAATGGCCATAGCTCTGTCATAGAGCCCCATCCTACCCGTCATGGTCCTGGGTATGTTATCTAAGGCGCTAAAGCATCAAATTCCTCTACGGGTTTCTCCTTTTCCAGGTCTGCCCATAGGGTCCTCTCAAGTACCTCTATATTTTCCCAAATACTTTACAGGACTGAGGTTTAATAGCCCCAAGTCGTGTCAACCGCACAAAGCTACTCTCGGCTAGTGCTCGGCCTCCGCGCTCTCCCTTTAGAACCTTCCTTCTCCATCATTGCAAGCATAACCTTCAACTTTGTGAAGCTGCTAAATACCCCTCCTGTCACCTTTCCCAACCTCACAGTCTTTCTTTTTATCCCTAACACAACGATGCTAGAGAATTTACAACTCATGCTCTCCCAACTAAAAACACCCAATTCCTCTCCTCCATAGGCTTTAATCTCCACCCACAAAATGTAATTATTGCTACAGATCATAGCCAAATCTTTTTTCGTGCAAAGCCTATAGACCGGAACCTCGATATTCCCATGCATAATTGCAAGGATGGTAAGCATTAAAACAACCACCTTCCCCATACCTTGCAAACTGGGTTCTCTCCTTTCTCCCATGCTTGGCATGAGGATTGACGAGTATCGTTTTAACAGTGATGCCTTCAACCCACATTCCCCATGCATCACCTATCCTAAGCTACGTGCCTTCATCATGACTGGGATGATGAGCCTTCTATGCCACCCGCATCCTGGTTATCATGCATGTATTGTTGAGTGAATGAATCTCGAGGGATTGTACTATTATCTGTGTTAATGGTGATGCTATATCCTGAGAACATTCATGTTTGAAATTGTGTGTATATATAATTGTTATGCATATTTTCTTATAGGAGTAAATATTATGAATGCATGAGTAAATTGTTTTTTGGTTTGTGGTTGCATTATAAAAGTAATTCGTTGCCAAGGAAAAATATTCCATGGATTATGTCACTGGTGAAGGTTTGCTTCCTATAGGAAGTTACTCAACCCCAGATAATGAATTTGATGATTGGGGAGCAATTCCTATGGAATTGAATTATTATTTACAATGGTTGGTTAGTGTCAAAGCTACCGACAGTTCGCTATAGAGGAACAATACTTAATAGAATGTATGTTTGGGGTGAATGCTTATTCCCTTAAGGGAGTCATTTAACTCTGTTAAGTGAAACTACCCCTAAATTGTCCAAGTGTTGTGAATTGTTCTTGTTTGGAACATTCACTTGTTAAGTAAATTGTTTTGGGATATAGCTATCCTTTTACCTCTTGAATGAATCAAGATGGATTTTGGATTGAAAGCCCTATTAGTGTTGAGACCATTGATGTTAAATGTAAGTTTATAAGCCTTGAATTCTTGAGTTAAAACCAAAATGTGTATGGTTGGTTTGCTGTGTAAACTCATGGACTTGATTAGGTTTTAGTGGCCATGCTTAAGGAAAAAATCATGTGAAATTATCATTTAACTCTTAAGCCTTAGATGATTGAAGGAATCTGGTTAAGTCCCAAATTGATCACAACAATTAAGGACTAAAATGAGCCATTCTTCCTTCTCCATATTTAACTTTCATTAAGTTATGTTGGACTGGTTCTTAGATGAAGAACCAGTCATGTAATGATGCTTCTAAGGTATTTGCACCCGAGGTGGTGGGACGCACATCGGTGAGTAAACCTTGGGTGGAGGTGTCAAGTTTAGATTTTGGTGACTCCGTAACCCGCAGTCTGCAATCAAACGTTCGAAGTCGAAGGAATGACGTCGAAATGGAAATGCTGGAAGAGTTGAAATGAAGTTCCATGTTCTTGGGTCCAATGTTTATGGTTCACATATGATTTTAGAGGGGTGACATCGGGGAAGAAATGTTGGGGTGAATTGATATGGAAGTTGTGAGTTCGACCTGATGTTCTATGTTTGACATCACGTCGAAAAAGGGACATCTGAGTGGGAATGTCAACAAGAAACCGTCGAAAATGAAAGAAGGTAGAAGCATTGACCGATGAATTAATTACGTCAGAGTTGTAGTATTTAACTTGTTTAATGATGGTGTTAGCCATCTAAGCCTGTGTTTAAGTAATTTTATTTGGAGAGATGATATTTTCCTTCTTTAAATAAAGTTTTGGAGCACATGTGTGTGCCGACACCTCAAAGACTCCATGGTATATGGAATTTTACGGGTGTGAATATGTGTCATGTTGGGTACATGATAGATAAGGTAATGAGAATATTGGGATCAACAACAAGGTAAAGATGATCAATCAACTTCCAAGAATTCTTGTATAGCGCATTGTCTCATAATGCTTTATTTTTATAAATTGTTGTATATCCATGAGATGGAAAATATGAGCATGGAAAGGGATTGCTATAGCTTGAGAGGCACACAATGATGGATTAAACATAAGGGATACATGAGATGCTTAATCCTCTTTTGTATGTTGATGTCACACACTTCTCTTGGGTGAAATTTTATTTTGAAGTTTCCTATAAAGTTGTTTTGTATATAGAACCAACCACGGATATGGTAATCAATATTTGCAAGTGTTGAGAAGAAAAATGTAGTATCTAAAGTGTTGATGGGAATATTTAAGTTTCAATAGCCACGTCAGATACATAAAGGTTGTAACTATGTTTAGAAAGTCTTCACATGTTCCATCCATGACAATTAGACATGCACTTGATTATGCTATGAGAGCATTGTTGACAACAATTGTTGCTCTCTTGGAAGTTGGTTCTATGACCAAGGGCATGATGATGGAATTTATTATATTATTTTCACACACTTAACATGGTTATGATAGTACAAAATCTATTGCTAAAATTTTAGAACAAACAACTGCATCATTTGGATATGAAAACGTTAATTTTCAGTGCTCTGTTTTTCATATTGTGTGTATAAATTGATTTCAAGATATATTTAAAACCTTGAACCCATTGTCTGTGAAATTTGGTGGGGATATTCACTATAGTTTGATGAATAAACACAACAAATTTCTAGTCAAAACAATTTATATTTTGTGAGAAATCAACCACAGTCATATACAACCATTTTGCATTCTTCTTAAGATTCATGTATCCATTGGCTACAATTTTTAGTGAGTAGAAGCTAAAGGTAATACCAACAACTCCACAAAATTTCAAGCCAATCCAATTGATAAAATGTGAGAAAATGGCTAATATGCTATAGGAATTCTATAACCTGTAACCAATTCTGGTAACCATTTATTGCTTTGCATATTAGCGTAATCTCAAACCAAAATCCGTCATATGGATTTTGTTTCTAAGTGTCATGATATGGTTTCATGTTGATAAAATTTGTACTAATCTAAATACATATGGCACCAACTCATGATCAAACTTAGAGTTACTGGATTTTACAATGATTACCAAAATTTTGTAATAAGCAGTTTGTGGGAAACTTCATAAAGTTGAATCCCTCTATTGGTAAGTATTAAAATGGAATGACATAAGCATGGAACAACATATTTAAATCCAAAGGAGCCTTGGCATATTTTCCAAGTGATGATATTTTTTTTCCATTTAAAAGGGGGATTCTTTGTTTCAGTGGGAAAGAGAACAGATATAGGAGGTAAGTGCAACCACACAAGAACCAACACTTGCAAAAATTAGGGTTGTTACACAAGAACCAACCATGAGAATAACTTCAAAGTGGTAGGTGCTACCGCATAAGGACCAACACATACAAAACATGTGGTTGTCACACAAGAACCAACCACATGAAAATCAACTACAAGTCAAGTCTTTTAAGCAATGTTTCTTTTCAAAGCTTCATGGTGATATTTTCCAAATCAAATAGAGGAAACTTGCTACCCAATTTTCAGAGGAAGAAGACATGAACACACAACTCAAATAATTAGACACAAGGTTGCATGAGGACATGTAACATGTTCAGATGGGGGAAGATGTTGACTCCAATAATTTACATCTTTTTACATCTTGTTACTATGTTTTTCATAACCTTTCCTTCCTTTTTCACGTTCTTGTAGTTCCTTTTTTATGCTTTATGTGGGATTGGATTTAAGATGTTTTCCAATGCATTTATTTTAGTATTTAAAGTGGGTTTATGATTAAATGTTATAAAAATAACATATGCTCACTTAGTTTTGAGAATGGAGTCAATTTTCTAGTGGTTATAGGAATTGGACTAGTGGTTATTAGAACTGGCTAGTGGTTACATGAACAAAACCAATGGTTACAGGAACAAGACATATGCAACTCATGGAATAAATTTGAATTTCTTCATTCAAACATGGATGATTTTATTTATATTTGGGTTGGTTATTGTAGAATATTTGATGGAGAAGAATCATGGAGCTTCGGGAAAGATTAGTTAGCAAAGGTCTTGGACATATTATGTGTTGATTTTTAGTTTTTAGTTTTTAGCAATTTGTTGAACCACACGAGAGAATTATGTATCCACATTTATTGTTTGTTAGTTTAGTTTCAAAGTAAACTTGTGTATAAATAATAGTGCCTTCTCCATTTCAAGGGGAGTGACTCTTGGATAAAATGTCCAACTTATCATGGAGTGAATAGAAGTTCTTGGCATTTGCTTTCATTCTCTAGTTCTATAATTATCATGTCTTGACTCTATAAATCATATGCTTAGACTTAAGTTTTATGATGTTGCAATTTAATTTGATAACTTGTTCTTGGGAGAATTGAGGTCACTCCAAATGGAGCATTGTATTCTTTTATTTTATGCAAGTGTATTTTATTTCATGCAAGTGGGTTTTTTTTATTGACTTCTGGAAAGAAGGGACTGACTCATATCAATAGATAACTTGGTGACAACAGGATCTTAGTAATGTGAGGTTCCCAAGCACATGGCCATTGCTTATTTTATTTTGATGTTTCTGAAGTGTGGTGTGTCTTCTTTAATATGCATTCATTATTGATTTTTCTATATACTAAACATAGCACTATTGTAGAAAAGTTCAAGGATTGAACAAAACCTAATTTAAAGCCATTGGGTATATAATAAATAGTAATTCAATAATGATTTTTTCATTCATCTATGAATTTGTTTTTTCAAATACTATCAATGATATGATCCTGCATATATTTTTCTTGCATCTCTTAAGTCTACAAACATCCATATTGATAATTTAATGTCTAGAATTTATGGATATAAATTTACCAACACCATTCTTTTCAGAGCTTTCTCTCGAACCACTTAATCTCATGACATTAATATTTATTTACATACATTTTTATCCTATATATTCTACTTTTGTGACTCTTATAATTTGCTACAAGTTCATTTCTTTGATCCCAAATGGATCATTATATAATGTGTCATGTATTTTGGTAATTTTTGGGTGGAAAATTTGGAGGTAATGGCTTATAGGTTCCATTTTATGGGCATGTGTTTCTTTGGTGATTTGGGGTCCAAAACCTTATCAATCCCATTTGGGGCCTTACACGATCATATATGGGGTAAAAAAATTATGAGATTAGATCAAATCCCCTTGACAATGTTCCACACATCGAGAGCTTTGCAACAGTGTGGAAATCACCTTAATCGGAGTTCGTATGCACATGTTATACCTCACAAGTTGACCTATAATGTTGAGCATCATGATATTGAGTGAAACCCACATCAACCCAAATTAATTGAACATGTAGGACTAGTCACGTGATTATTTTCAAGAAGATTTTAGTAGAGGGTCCAAAACCTAACATTAATTGGGGGTTGAGGCATGCAAAAACCCTAACACTAACCCTACATGACTATCAAGTTATGTTAAATACTAGGCCACTATGAAAAAAGGGGTTACATTCTTATTGCGTAATTTTGTGTTCCATAATAGAGCATATCATCTAGAAGTGGGATATTTAAATATGATAAAGAAAGTAGAAGATCCACATTGTCCATGGTAACTCCATGGTGAGTGCACTTTCTTTGCAGTTGCATTTCATAAAGAGCAAGATCATAGGCCTCACTTTTTGGTAGGGATTTTCCCTTATTGGGTTTTCCCATGGTACAACTTGTGTTCATTGTGTGGATGGTGTATTATTTGATTAGTATCTTTCATTTTAGTGTTCACTTATTTCTTTGATTTGTGTGTTAAGATAATAATATTAAATATGCAATCTAAAACAAAACACTCCATATTAAGATATTGTAGAATATTAGAAGCTCTATTGTGATGAACTATTCCAATGTACTATCCATAAGAGTTTATAGGTCATATTGGTATTGGATATTTTTTCTTTGCGGATTTTGTGGGAAGTTGTAGGATATAGGAAATAGAATAAGGAAGAAGTTGTAAAACTCTAGACATGGTGGATGAGTACAATAATAACATCCATGGAATGAGTAGAGGATATGTTTTAAAAACTGGATCCACAGTTCACTAATATCTCTTGTAACATGGCCATCCTCATGAAAACTTTAGAGAACAAGTTTGTACCTTTTAGGGAGTTTGATAGCTCTAACTCAAAATATTGATTGGACAAGAAATATAGAGACACTCGTAAAAGGATTTGAGAAAGGGAGACCAAGTTCTAGTGCCTTTACCTCTTCAAAAAACTATTTAAAATGGAACAAAAAGTGGACATAAAACCCTACTAAGGTGAGATAGATGTGAAATTGAATCACTGCTTGCAACCATTAGAAGTTTATTTTAGTATCCATAACATAGGAGAAGAGAAAAATATTCCATTTTCCTAACTGAGGTTAGAGAACCATGCTCAAATGTGATGGGAAGGTCACATGGAAATACTTAGGTTAGAGGGTGATCATCTAGTGACTAAGTAGGAGGAATTTAAAACCCTCATCAAGCCCCCATTATATCCTATTGGGTGCAAAGAATATTAATGGATCCGTTGGAATTACTTTTGGTAAATTCCAAGGCAAAGTGTGCAAGAGTACACCATCGAGTTTAGAAAAATGTCCATCATGTTGGATATATCTCCCAAGAACTCATTTGTGCTCCTTAAGTATTTGGGTGGTTGACACAGTCATTTATGGAGGCAAGAGATGCTCCTTAAATCTAGGTAAATTGATGAGGCTTGTGTCCAAGCACAATATCTGGGAATGTGGGTAAGAACAAAGCACAATCAAGTGGTTCCATTCAGAAAGACCACTAAGCTAATTTCAATGAGGGAAAGAAGAAGTAAGAGGGAGAGGACAAAAGATAACAACCCCTACACATCAATGCAATGATTTAAACAAACAATGTAACCATTGTAATTTCGATAGACACACTGAATAGTAGTGTTGGAATCTACATATTGAGTTGAATCCAATGAACTACAAAAAGGATGTCAAGAAGGAGAACATGCTAGTCGTGGATCCAAGCAACTAGGGAAAAAGAAGCTTATATGTATATGAAAAGGAGGTGAATTTGAGTAGCCTCCATCCCAAGGACAAAAAGGAGATGATGTTGGAGTGGGTTTTTGGACTATTTTTGGGAGTTGCGCCTGAAATGGACCACACGAGAAGTCATCCAAAGGACCCATGTGTACAAAAGGCACTAGAAGTTAGTTAGAAGTAGTTGGGAATTTGTGTCTGTATTCTAACGGGCTCAACCCATTTTGAAATGTATACACATGTAAGGGGTTTCGGGCAGAAGGAGTTAGTGAATTTCTATCAGAGAAGATGTATTAATAGTTGTTGTAATCTTAGGGTTGCGACAAAGGTATGATGTGCACTCCAGAGGTTTTGTAAAATTGTTTAGATAATGATAATAGGGAAATGAACCTGTTTTGGATCAAAAGTTGTGATTGATGTGGTGAGAGTTCTGTTAAGTGTGCATGTGTGGGATTTGTTTTTTTATTTCTTTAAATGTATTATCTGTTGTTATGAACAATTATCTATTTTGTGCATAAAGTGAGTGCATGGTAGATGAATGAGAATGAATTCCTTCTATCCCTTCATCAATTGGTTCCTACAATTTTGATATATGCCTTAGGTGAGACTTCATATTCTTGCAAGTGATGTCAAAAGGGATAGTGTCTAAGGGTTTGTTGGTGAACTAGTGTTAGAACCTGGGTCTTCCCATTGCGTACTTTAAAGTAGGGATGCACCATATGTATATTCAAGTAAGAAGAGACCCATTGAAGCACTGACATTTTAGGTTGAAAGAGGAATATGTTAGCATAATTTTCAATGATTGGGACATAGCATGGAGAGTCCCAGTTGCCAAAGCAGAATAAGAAGAACACAAGGAGGAAGAGTAGGACAAAGAGTGGGATGAAGAGAAGGACGTTGAATAAGAAGAAGAACAAATAGAGCATTAAGAAGAAGAAAAGGATCAAAGGAATAATGGAGGTAGCATGATGAAGGACAATTCCCCAGGAGTAGGAAAAAACATGAAGGAGCAGGTCGAGATACGCATCTCAAGGAAAATGAAGAAGCGAGAAGTGACAAAAGAACTAGTTATTCATTCACTAACAGAAGATGACTTAGAAAATAGTAGCAACTAAGTCAAGTAAGAAATTGAGGAAGCATTGGATAAAGTGGCATAGAAGCAAGAGGAAATGCAGACAAGCATGTGAAAGCAGTTAGGTGCAATGCAACAAGTTTTGAAAACAATTAAAATACAACAAAGTAAATCAGAGGAAGAACACACAAAAAGTATAGGGACAAGGAAGATGGTCTCTTGACCATCCACGACATCAACTGTGCACATAAGTTTAAAGATAGCACCAGGAGATTTAATGTTCCCTATAATAGAAATGCAAGAACACATGCTAGTTGTAAGTTTGATCGAGTTAGTCTTATCACAAATACCAACACACGTGTAGCATACATTGTAAGAGGGTGTGGTGTAGGAAATTCAGGTACGTGGAGATGCGGCATTAGTAGAGTGGACCAAAGAAATTGCAATTAAGGAAGTGCTGCAAGAAGAAAATTATAATTTGAGCAAGGAAAGAGAGTAAGTTTCACATAAGTCTGAGAAACTGAAGAAGGCAGTAGAAGAAGTATGCAACAATATAGCAAAAGTACAAACAAAAGTGGACATCCCAATGGAGAAAAAGGTGACAAAGTTAGTGAATATATTTAAGTATTGTGTGCAAAGATCATGGACCTAGAAGCAAGAACAACATAAAGTACCTTACTAGTAGGTATGAATTTAAGCAACCATACTTATTTAAAAGTGTATAAATGTTGGCGAATATTACCAATTTTTAAAACGCCAACTATAAAATGATTGGCGATATTTTTCAAAAACTATTTAAATTTCCAAGGATTTTATATAATAATTTGGCAAATTTTAGGGTGAAAAAATTTTACCCCATCAAAATTGGGTGAAACGGGGCTTCAAAAAATGCAAAATGGTGAATCTTTTTTGGGAGAAAAACATGGAAAAATAGCCCACTGGGCTAAAATTCACCCCTAAAATTATCCCTGTAGTCACTAGAGGAGAGACAACAAAGAGAGAAATAGTCAGTACAACAATAGAAAACATCACAACTCTAGAGGAAAAGTGCACATATATGTATGAAGAAAGTGTGCAAGTATGGACATAGTTGATAGAAGACAAATAATTGAATCCAATAGAGGAGAAATTGCAGTCTGCATAGGAGAAGGAACAAAAAATAAAAGAAACAATAAGCACACTACCCATGGTAGAGAATATAACTGTAATGGTCGAAAGTAGGAAGAAATAGTTAGATATCAATCAATTAAAATCTCAACAACAGGATATTGTCTGAAGGATAGATCCATTGCAAGAGAAAGCTTTCAAAGTGATCGGGCATCTTGCAATAGTACATGGCATAGTGAAATAAGCAACTCAGTACCACACAGAGAAGGTGAAATAATAGACTACATCACAACTAGCAGAGGGTATTGTCGCACAAGAAGCACAAGATAAAGAAAAGGTTGCGATTGTGAAGGAAATTTTCCAAAAAGTTGATAAATCCATGAAGAAAGGACAACAGATGGATTGAAATGACTCATGATAGATGACATGTGTGTTCATGAATAGAAAAACCAACGATGAATATTTTATCATGATTACAAATCAAGACCAAATTCGTGAAAGTTATTTAGTTGGTGAAGGCAAATCTTATCAAAAAGAGGGATCGGGTACTTGGAAATTGGTTATAAGAACAGAAGGGGACCAATGATTGGAGCAACTAGTTTGGTGTATATACATGGTATACACACAGAGCCAAGCGAGAGATTTGAGGTACAATGGAAGGTTGCAATGCATACACTACATAAAACATAATCAGTAGAAGCCGAGAGCGAGTGAAGGCACAGAGAGTGAAGGAGCCACCAAAGTAAATAGTATTAGTGTAGAGAGAATCCTAATGAGAAAAAAGAGTCACTTAAGGCAGGAGCAACTAGAGAAAACAAGGCAATGTTGTCCATTGATTTGGAAAGATGGTAGCTTTCGAAGTCATGAGATAAGACACCATTGATAATGTGAAGGAAAAGATCCAGGATCTTGTGCTCAATCTTAGAAATGACATGTAAATATTTGTCAAGTTGAGTGATTGTTGGAATTATGCTCAAATCAATGTTCGACACACTATTCCAAAGGGTAGCAACTCTAGTTCGAAAGGTGTTATACAGTTGTTGGAATACTATTGAAGCAAAATATCTTGGTTAAGGTTTTAATACCTCGTGAAGAACTTGCAACAAAATCATGATGATATATTTGGATGTAACACACCCAAACTAATAAATACACAAATAATTTTATTTATTTATATCTTTATATAAATGATATACTATAGCATCTCTTAATTTTGATGTCCTCAATTTCAATTTTTCTATTTATTAGCAACAAATAATAGTCTCCTTATTTGTTACTAGTTTGGTTTGTATATATTTTTAATATCACCTTAGAGTATTTCTTGGACCATTTCCTTGTAAGAAATTTTAGGCCCAAATCCAAAATTCTATGTGTCTGAATTGTCACCCCAAACGTTTGTTAATTCATAAAGGCATTGCGAGCTATAACTTTATAACGAGGGCAATTTATAGTTTTAGCACAATTTATATTTAATTGAATCACATATAAGGAGAGGGATCTATGTTGACTTCTTTGTACACCCCATAATCTATTATGAATGAAACCATAAATAAAAACCTTTGGTGTTTTGTCCTACTTTCAACCTAGGTTAAGTCCCTTCCCTTACGAGCAACAAATCCCAAGATATCGGCCTAATAGAGCAAGGATCAATCGGCGGCACCTGCGACACAGATGCAGTCTCACCCAAGATATCTTTCTATTGGGTAACTGCCAAAACCAGGTTTATGCAGTTGAGTGGGGGAATTTCATGTCCCTTGGTCTTCCACCAAGGTGCTCGATGGAGGCTGGTGGGTGCGGTCTTGCTACTTATTATATATATTTAATCTGCGGTACAACTTATCATTCAACATGCATTATAACAACAAACCGAATGTAGCATGGATACATTCACAATAATAATGCAACAAACACATATAAGATATGTTGTAAGCAAATACACAAACATACATTCACAATAACATATATATATGACTTAAGCACATTCATCATTCACACATTTGATAGATAATCTAACGTGGAAACCCATCTAGGAAAAACCACAAAGGCTCTCTTCATCTGGCATGAGAAATATATGGCACCTTTGGTATGAGCACTAAGCTGCAAAATCTGTTCTAGATCTTTCTTCGTTTATCTATACAGACTTCTTTCTCCTCTCATGCTCTCCAGTATTCTATTACGTTATTCTTCCTCTACGTAACTCTACTAATGATTCACACATAGTTTGGATCAACTCAATCTCTACTATGTCTTCTGCTACTGATCCACACACATCCTGGATCGACTCAACCTCTACTACACCCCTGCACACTCAGCTGTAGGTTCTTCAACTCTTATGTACAACTCAACAAATCAACACGCTAGCAACAATACAAATTAGATCATCAATAAATGAGCAGATGCTACTAAGACTAACATCAGCAGACCCTCCAGAGGGTAACCCACATACAACTTGAGTTCCTCCTTTTATAGGTTCCTACATGTTGCTTTCATCCGACTTCATACAGTCCTATTCTATCGACACATGACAGTATCCACTAATGGTCTGACTTACAACGATGCTTTCATACATGCAGTTCCTGCCGACTCTAGCCATCTTTGTACCCACGATATTTCTGAGCTATCACTTTCTAGCCGTTGCACCACTCCACTTATTATGACACGGTTAACTTCATTGCATCCTTTCCTTATGTCAATATTCCTCTTCCATCGCGGCCTCTCTGTTTTCACGAATTCTCTTCTTTTTTTTCTCTTAGCTCTTTCTGCTTCTATTCCTCTTCTGTCGCATATTCCTTCCTTACTACTTCTTCTATCTTATTCTTCCTTCATTCCTTCCTTAACTGCTTCTGTCGCAACTCCTTTTCCTTCTTCTCCTTCTTCCTCTACTTCTATCGCAAGTCCTTTTACTTCTTGCAACCTGGCCTTTTTCATACTTAGACATAATTCTAACTGAATTCTACCTATATTTCCCTAGTCCCAATAGGCCCCCAACACTCACATGTGGATCGTATTGAGACACACAAATCTATTATTTCATTTCCTTACTTGTGTCGACTTGACCTTAAAAATCTTGCAAGATTTTCACTACTTTGTTTGCTTCATGTTGCACATCTTCCTTCACTTTCTGCAAGTTTGCCACAAGGTTGGAACTAAAGTGTTCTGATGGTATAAGCCTTATCACTTGTACTTCCAGCCATTGTACTCTCTAGTATACAGGCTAAATAATACCTGTAACTCTTTCAACTTCTGCCTGCAACTCTTCAACCTTATCTACACATCGATGTTGTTGCATGCACAACACCGTTACTTGCTGCTGCAATTTATTCATTTATGTTTCCTTAGCCATCTTCCGTGCTAAGGGTAATTGCTTCATCTCAGTCTTCAGCTAAGTTATGTTTGTATCAGCTGTGCATAGGTCCTCTGTGAATTTCTCTAGTTCGACGTCTTCCATCAAATCTTCCCAAGCCTAAGAGGCTTGGTCAACAACTTTAACACATAATGCTTTTGCATCTTATATATTCTTTGTAGCTTATGTTGTTTCTTTTGTTCTTTCTTCTATCACCTCTAGTGGTGTGCTTGGTCTTATATGCACCTCTAACTTTGTGACTTTCTTCTGAAGGTCATCTGCTATCTCGCCAAATCGAATGATCTTGGCCTCTAGAAACATTTCCTCTATTATGCCTTCTTCTGCAAAATTTGTACATGCAAGGGCTACAACCTTATCGAGCCTTCGCCTATTTTATTCCCAAGTCTTTGTCTTCTGCTCAGCCTCTTGTACTACCTGCTTCATCTTATTAATACTCTTACTCACAACTCTCACCTGCTGGATCAGGGATCCTTCTCTTAACTTCATTTCTATGACTGCGACATTTTGTAGTGCATATACCTTAGTCATGTGCATCTATGAAAAATCTATTATGATTAACCCTATTCTCTTGGCAACATCATTGTATTCCGAGGTGCCCAAATCAAGAACTTCTCTTGACACTTGTGTTCTAATAGGTGGACCCGACACTGGTATTTTAATTCGTCACTCTTTAGAAGTTCTAGGTATATCCCATGACTCAGTTCTATGAGGCGCATAATCCACTGCAATTATAACCTCTTCAACAAATTTACACAATACTTTAAGCAAATAAGTAATTGTACCTGTAAGCTTCATCTGTAGGTTGTCTATCTTCTGAAATCTCATCTCTGTGATTTCTGCCATCACTTCAGTTAACGTCATCAAATCTTCCCCATAAGTTCTGAAGGTATTAGCAGTTCTGTCAGCTTTTCTCTTTTTCTTTCTTTTAGACTCCACTTGCGATAAATCAACCTCCTTTCTTTTATTTTGGACATCTTGGTCTGTTGGAGTCAATATCGCACCAATTTGAGTTAGATCCTGATCATGCGCATCATCCTATGAGTCGTCTTTTTGATATTTTTGTTGCAATGATGGTGGCTTGTCCTATTTGAGATCATCATCTTCTATTTGGTCTTATGAGATAGGGACACGCCATTCCTTAGTCCATTCATTAATAATGGATTTAAGTTCTCCTTCACTTAGTATAAATTGCATCGCCAACCATTAGCATTGTGGGTCATGTCGAGGTTGTATCATAACATGATGCACCTCGATTTGAAACTTAAGGACTTGGAAGAACCGTCTAATAGTTCCATCCTCAAGTCTTGTCTGTTTCCGGACCTGATCCCTCAGGGCTTCTCCATGCATAAAAAATTCAATATTACTATCTTGTTGCCTTTTATTATTTTCATGTGTCAACCAAAGATTCTGGTATGTGGCTCCCCGATAGTGAATTGGTAAATCCATGGGTTGATAGTGTGGTGGGTCAGACCATACAACATATGAAATCAAAATTATCAGATAGGCATAGTGGAAAGCTATACCACTTTCCTGCGACATAGTTGCGTCTTCTAGTAATTCATTCAATAGAAACTGTGACCAGTTAATTTGAACTCCCTCCGCACAGAGTTTAGCTAACACAACCGCACCCGCAATACATTGGGTCGGTCTCAACTTGCGCAACATTTTACATGATAATACCTTCGAAGAAAAACAAACAGTATAGTCATTAATGGAAGAGATTAGGAATCCTCTGTTGGACCCAACCAAATCATAGTTTTCCTTAACCTTTTCTATCATCACTGTTTCCTGATCTTTTCGTAAATACGGTGTTGGGACCATACCTACCATTTGAAGAGTTGTTATCTTTGCAGTTAGTTCGACATCCACAAAATATACCTTATCCAACCTAATGAACCCTCCATGAAATGATACCAGCAATTGTCAGACAAAGGTATTCACTTCTACATTGCGACCGAAGTGTGGCATGTATAGAAAAGATAGCAGTCCCGACTGTTTTAGTCCTCTTTCCCATTCCATTGTAATGACGCGCTTCAATGCATGTGGTGTGTCCCACACAATTACCATATACTTATTCCTGTCCAAATATTTATGTATCTTGGTGTCGTGGTCCTCAAGGTATAGCTTCCTCAAGTTCGACAAAATATCCTTCAGTACCTGAATACTTTCTGGCACCGATGGTGCAACCAGCAGAGCCCCCAACTTCTTTGGAGTTTTAATATTTGGTGCATCCAAAAGCCTTGGTGGAACGTATGGCAACAACATATGTCTAGTTTCAAATTCTTCTTCTTCCTCAGGTACCGCTGGTGGTGTTGGTGGCGTTGTTGCTTTCGCTTTCTGCTTCCTATTATCTATGCGCTTCCCCAATGAAGTACTTGATGGACATGGTTGGACTGCCTTCGATTTTTTGGATGGTATGAGCCAAGGGACTGGAATTTTCTCAGGAACTTGAGTAGTCTACTGCTGCGGTGGGACATATCCTGCAATATCTTCCATGATCAGTGTAGGTGATGCAAGCACAACTTCAAATTCAATAACATCACACTCCTTGCGACCTGTTTACTGTTTTGACAGATTTTCTTTTCTTGCGACAGATTGTGTCTTTTCTCTAAATTTATGGTCTATTCCAGACACCAAGTTTGTGAGACATCATCCTTTCCTTCGGAAGACTATAAGTCCGTGAACAAAAACCAACAAAACAAACAAAAAGGTTTTTCCTCTTTTTTTCTCCTTTCTTGCTTCCTTTTACGCGACCAAGTCACTGCTATCATAATTCATATTCTGTCAACGTCCATTCACTAAGCCTTGAACCTCTGTTCCATCTAACTTTTGCAATTTCACATCTCCTCCATCAGTGATATTCATGACGATATACGTTCCTAGCCTATGTGTTCTCAAATTTCCTGGATGCTTGAGAAATTTGATGTCATACATAAGAATAAGTCCTCCAACCTCAAAGTGATTTCTCTTAATGTGTCAATCATGCCATGTTTTTTGTCTTTTTTTTTCCACATTTTGATGAAAGCCTGCAACAAAACTTTCTTCTTCCAGTTGCAAAAGTTTTTGGAAATCTTTCTTCCACAGCATTGGCATCCGTCATCTCTGTGATCACAAAAATCCTTAAACTTGGGACAATATACTCCATAGGAATCACAATTTCATGTCCATACACCAACCAAAATGGAGTTTGGCCTGTCAATTTCTTACAAGTCGTGCGATATTCCCATAATACCACTATAATTTTCTGATACCAATCATCTCATTGAACATTGCAAACCTTTTTCAATGCATTTTTCAAAATTTTGTTAAAGGCTTCGAGAACTCCATTTGGTTGAGGGTGATAAGGTGCTGTCCTTCTATGCTAAATTTGGAATTCCTCTATGAGTTTTGCAATCAATTGGTTGACAAAGTGCGTACCTTGGTCACTTATTAAAATATTTGGACATCCAAATCGTGTCATGACATTCTCAAATAAAAATTTTGCAGCAGTCGCAACAATACAATCCTTTAGTGGCGCTGTGTAATATCCCAAATCCTGATATTTTCTAATTCTATGCAAATTTACTAAAACAGTCGGGCATGCAAACTGCCATGTAAAAATTCCCTATTTTATAGCTAAAATTAGGGTTAGGGTTTGTAGGATAGAATGTAACACTTACCACTGATAAGCTGGCTGGAATGCTCTTGAAAGAATATGCATGCATCAAGAGCTGAATTGGAGACGACCTGGTACCTTCTGCCTCCGGTGATACCTCAACAGCACGAACCCAAAATTAGCTAAGGGTGACGTTTGCAGTGAAGGAGGTGTCCGATGAAGCTAAGAATTTGCAAGATTGATAGTCTTCCTGNAAAATTGTTGATAACTGCTAAGGATGAGCAAGACTGGTTCTGATAATCATTGGGTACTGGAGTATGATACCGATGATGAGAATGGTGCCTGGGTTTCGAAGGTAAATTGAGATCTGAAGACCCAGTGAATGATTTGGGCTTTCCAGCTGAAAACTCCTTACGGCTGGACATGTGCCCTTGCAAACAATCTCTGATGGATACTGAATAACTAAATTGAAGAACGAATGGTGAACCTGGATGAGACTAGGGCATATATCTCACTGCCAAAACCCCATTAGTTGAAGACGCCATCTCCAACCCCAACTGCTGTGGCCACACACTATGCTGCTACTCAAGAGCTCCAAAAACAATAATCATCAAAAGTAAAGTCTCCTTTCACTTTATGTTCCTTTTATAACTTTCAACTGTGAAAACCCTAACTTTTGACCTAGTTAGGTCACTTTAATTTCTAATTTGCAGTTGACTTGCATGCATGCACATGAAGACTTAAATGGGTGCATGCATCATTAAATAATGCATAGATGTCATGCATGTCAGTGGCCTTTGGCCCCGTAGGCCCTCTTTGACCTGATGGTGATATCATATTGATGCCCTAGATTTTTTGTAGATGGCATCAGTCTTCAGTTGATTCCCTAACTGCCAGTAACCACTTGAACCCACAGGAATCATATATGTTAGTGGTTTTGGTCCTCAATGCCTAATCAGATGAGGACATTACATGCTGCTTCGGCCCATGTAGTTAAGTAATCAGTCACGGTAATAATATAGCGTGCACAAGTGTGTTTCCCTGTCGGATTGACAGGACCTACATAATCCATGACCCATTTATCGAATGTCTGTAAAGTTATTTGAGGAACCAATGGAATTTTGTCTCATCGTGATGGCTTCCCAGTCCTTTAATAGAAATCATAGCTATGAAATTAATCCTGGGCATCCACATGCATAGTAAACCACCATAATCCTGCGTGCAAAATCTTGCGCATTGTATCTTTCCCTACATAGTGAGCTCCTGCAACACCAACATGCACTTCATTTAATATCAATAGTCACTCATGCTCCAAAATGCAGCAAGGAAGAATCTCATTAGGACCCATTTTATACACTTGTCCAACAATCATCTGGAAATATCTATCTCATGTAACCAACTATTTCTTCTGTGCCAGTGTGAACTCAAGTGGTGTATAAACTGTACTAAAAAAATGTATGATATCTCTATACTAATCATCAAACATGGTTCTGACAAATAGTTTCACATCACGGAGACTATCATCCAGGTTACTATGATCTTCCCCAATTTATATCCTTGAAATATGGTCTAGTCCCAAATTCAATCAACCAGGTTTAACAATTACCTCAAAATAAAATTCCTGAAAGAGGAGAAGCCATCAAAAGATCTCCCCCCCTAACACTGGCTTATTGACCAAGTATTTCAATGCAAGATGGTCAGTGTACATCTTGAAATGTCCACCCGGTAAATAATGTTCGAATTTCTACAGAATATATACCATTTCTAAACCTTCTGTTTCCATTATGGTATAATTTTTCTCTGCAGTCGACATCCTCTTGATAGCGAAGGCAATGGGATGATAGATCGATCCTTCATCAGGCTGCGTCAGTACCATGCTAAGTGCGACAGATGACGCATCAACATGAACATGAAACTCCTTTTTCCAATCCAGAAATATAAGTATTGGCACAGTAGCCATCTTGTTTTTCAATGCATCCATACTCTCTTGGCAGGTCTTTGTCCATTGAAACTTAGCATATTTCTTCCAAATCTTTTCCATTGGAGCAGTCTCCTCCGCATATCCTTTGGTAAATTTTCTGTAATAGCCAGTGTGTCCTAGTGCTTCTCTCAACTATTTGACTATAGTAGGTGGTGGTAGATCGAGAATGATCACAATTTTGGTTGGATCGACCAAAATTCCATCACGACATACCACATGGCCTAGGAGAGCTCCAAATGGGGCGCAAAAGATACATTTTTTCAAATTTAACGAAATTTGATAATGGAGACAACATTCCAGCATCATTCTAAGGCTCTCAATATGTTTTTTTATGAACCCAAATATTGTCTAATTGTCTAAGTAGACTTCAAGAAATTTATGTATAAAATATTTAAAGGCAGCTACTACAATTATGGAAAAAATTGTAGGAGCGTTCTTAAGTCCAAAGGGCATTATTGTATACTGGAAACATCCCCACTCTGTTGCAAAGGTAGTCTCGTGTCGGTATTCTTGTGCAATCCTAATATCCTAATATGATGGTAACCAAAAAATCTATCAGTGAATGAGTACTTTTCCTGCCCTTCGACACTTTCCAGTACTTCATCTGTAAACACGGTCGAAAACGAGTCATGCAAACAAGCATCATTCAACATTCTCAGGTCGAGACAGTTTCTTACTTCACCTATCGTCTTCTTGTCCGGGAACACTATCGGAATAATCTATTCTGATTCCTCAACAGGTTCTATAACACATGACTCTAACATTCGGTCTAATTAAGTCGTAACATTTTCTTTGTATCATGGATTCAATCTGTATGGTCACAACTTAATTGGTTTTGCGTCAGGATTCAAAGGTATTTTAATTTCACCGAGATCTTTGACTATTCCCTTCATCTATGAAAACATGGTAGGGAATAGATCCTGAAACTCATGTAGTAAGTCAATGATATTCTCTACAGTCTCTTCATTGCATTAATCTACAATACTGGTGAACTTTAGATTATCAAGTGAGCCAATATTAAATTTCTTAATTTTAAGTCGACTCAAGAATTGGTCACTAGAAATACCAAAAACCTCCACTAAACGCATACATTCTGACTCAGGGATGTTTATGTCAAGCGATTCATCATCATATGGTTATCCTGTCACATTGTAACGCTCCATCCAATTGCGGATTTTCGTGCTGCATTGATGGAAATTTTTCATTGCGGTAGGGATTTCCTCAAATATCTTTTCTTTCATTAATCACAATGCAACATTAATTATTGGGTGATCATCTGCGAATTGAAATGTATGTGTGAAACTAGTAGCTAGATCTTCCCACTCAAGAGTTCCTCGTTGCAGTTCAACAGATGTATACCAATTCCTTGGTACCATGTCTAGCGTATGTATGAAGTGATGAACCCATTCTTGTCGCAGGTATTTCTGCCATGTCTTGCGACAATGCTCAATATGTTCAATAGGATTTGTCAATATTTTATACTTGTAACCTGTATAACTGACCTCTTCCCCAAATCTGATCTCCATTAATATTCTACATTGCAATCATTCAGAGAGATTGTTTATGTGTACCCCACCATCTAGTGGGTGTAGATTTCAACACAAAGTCCAGGGAAGACAATCACTACGATTATGTAAATTTTGCTTCAAATTATGTTAGAAAAGATGCAACATTAGGCATACCTTCATATGTAGAAAGGTTGCTTCCCTCATCTCCTAGCCATCGCATAGATCTTGTAATTATTACACATCTTCTCATGGAAAATTTGTCCATTTGATTATGCCAATTCTCTAATGCTTCTCCAGGATCAGATGTACATGAGATAATACTCCTCCAACTCAGCTTTCCTTCAGCTTTTGGATTTATATAATAATCTAGAGAGGACATAATGTTATATATATGATACAGGTAATTAACTTGTCCTTCACTGTTTACTGGTTCTACATATATCTGTCCTTCTAGCGGATCAAGTGGCGCAACCACCCTCATCTCTGAATCTTTAAATGACATGATTCTTCTCTTAAAATTGATGATGGTCTGATTATCTATCACCCAGTCAATCCATAAAAGTGAAGGATATATATTTGTACCATCAACAATGTCGATTACTTCAAAGTTTACATATGTGCTCAGACCTTCTATCTCAACAGGTACTTGAGTGATTTGACCGATGGGTAGAACCTTAGATTGATTTTCTAATCTTAATTGAATGGGAGACCAATCAACCACAACTTGATCATGATTTCCCATGTTCACCTCGTCATGATATTGACATCAAAGCACAGATCTAAAATGATATAGTCCATGTCACAATATCCTATCTGCGTTGTCATTCGCAACTCGGGACCGATTTTCAATCTTTTCCCAACATGGTTAATTCTTTTTTCTGGTCACACTTCTTCTAGAGTTTCTTCAATGAGTGCTATCAATTCTCCGACAACATATTTATCATGGATTAGTGCTAAAAAAAATTTGAAAAATTATCTTAGCTTACTAACCTTTCTTGTTGGTTGCTTCCTATGTATTTGAACAAATCTTTCAAGCATCACCTTTACTTATCCAGATGTTGATGATTGATTTGTGTCGACAAATTCCAGTCGGATGTCAAAGAACACTTCCTTCTCTTTATGGACATTGAACAAGAATTTATTTTGTGCTGCAGGTCGTATCTGCATTTGTCCATGATGTGCATCTTGGTATGGTCTAGTCACAACACCTCCTCTTGTAACGACAACAATGTTTGCTTCTCTTGGCTCGATAGAAGTCATCTAGATGTTTTGGTTGGGATTCTGCCCATGGTTGGGATTTCCCATAGTTCGATCTTGCCACTTTGCAATCAATTGTGGACATTGTCCGATAGTATGATCAAATTATTTACAATACGAACATGTCTTCGACGGAATTGCACAATCTCGATCAAAGTGTCCTGGTTATACATATTTATAACATACGACTTGGCCTCTTCCTTGACCAAATCCTCCTCCTCCTTTTTGATGTCCTTGGCCTCAAAAATTTCCACCCCCTTAGGTTGACGGTAGTGTTGTTGTGGCGGATAGTGATTTTGTTGCTATTGCGGCTGGGGATATTGTGGTTGTTGAAATTGTGTTGGTGGATATTGAGCATGATAGTACTGAGCTTGCAATCATTAAACTTCGATTTTCTCATCATTCTTCATCAATTAGGTATCCACAGTATTCTCTTGCAACAACTGAAATGATATGCAATCTTTATCATCATGTCCTACAGATTTACAAAATTTACAATACAAAATAGCTAGTGTACTTAGAATATTTTGTAAATACAAACATTATTCTGATTGATGGCATCTAGTTTGACATATTCTACACCAAGGAATCCCTTGGGTGTTTATCGGGTTTGACGCACTTGGTGCGACATAGTTCATGAGTTCCACACAATTATCTTTGTGGTGTCCTTCTATTTAGTTCATGAGTGCCACACAATTATCTTTGTGGTGTCCTTCTGTTCTACATCTTGTACACCATAGCTCTTCTTGAACTTATTTTCCTTTTTTGATGTTTTGGACCTGGACCGTAAGATTATCCAATTGTGATTGAATCTGCATCATTCTTGCGCTGGTTTCTCCAATTGGCGATGATTCTAGATTCATTGCTATTTCCAGAGCTTATGTTGCGACACAATCTTCTGCTGCATCAATAGAATCTGGATGTGCGGCAACAAGACAACAATGAACCATTCCTTGTGTTGTAAATCTGACATCTAGAAGCTTACTTTGGCTATCAATGACTTGAATCTCTAGTGAAAGTCCCAGATAGACTCTATAGGTAGATGCTTGATTTCTTTAATCTTTGTAATGCACTGCGACTCTGATTTTGGCTTTCTAAACTCATCTATCATTCCGATTCGAATATGGTCAAGCATTTTTTGCACAACTCCTACTAACACTATAAAAAACTTCATGTACCAGTCTAGCACATGACCTCGTAGATTCATGACCATCTGTGCTTTCTTTATGTCCTCATCTTAGACCTGTCCCATAGTCCATACAGCTTCATAGAGAAATCAATGTTTCTCTTGGTCTTCCAACCCATTTCCATTAAATATTGGCAACTTAATGTATGTTCCAGCCATTATGTTGGCTCATGATACACTTGGGAAATTTTTTTGAGTAGTCGGACTCCCTTATCCACTATTCACAACGTTAGTGTTATTTATATTTACACGTCTACTTGGGGACGAGTTTCTAGATCTTGCCTCTGACGATGTATGTGGCGTTGTAGGTGTACCATACTGGTGTTTTGGTCTTGGAGTTTCTACTAATTCTGTTGATTCCTCTTCTCCTTCAGATATTGGTTGATATTCTTCTTCTTCATCGCAATCCTTCGTTCGAGTGCAATGCAAGTTCATAGTCTCCTATTCTGGTAGTACTACAACTTTCTCTTCCCGTGAAATTTTTTCTTCTCTTTCCCGACCTAAATCTTCTTCCACTTTTTAAATAACTAGCCTCTACTTCATTTCCAATATCTCCAGGGAACATCTCTATTGGATTTTATCCCCCCTCCAAGGATCCTGACCCAGGTTCAATCCCTTCTTCTTAGTGCAACAAAGCCCAAGATATCATCCCAATAGAGTAGAGCTTAGTCAACAACACTTGCAACGAAGATGTCGTCTCACTCGATAAATCTCTCTTGAATGGGTAACTACCAGAACCACGTTTCCGCAGTTGGGTGGGGGATTTCTGGTACCTTGGACTTTTACCAAGGTTCTCAATGAAGTCTATGGGTGGATTATTTATGTTCAATGCGATTCAACAGTTAGGTCGTGACCCATATTCTCTTATGTAACTTATTATATCAATAGTGGTTGTGCAACATAATCGTATTCAACTAATAGAATGCGACTGATATACATTTATTCACATGTAAGAAAATCTATAATCA
Source organism: Pseudotsuga menziesii (assembly GCA_001517045.1). Taxonomy (NCBI): domain Eukaryota; kingdom Viridiplantae; phylum Streptophyta; class Pinopsida; order Pinales; family Pinaceae; genus Pseudotsuga; species Pseudotsuga menziesii. Next base: position 163,730 of record LPNX010830426.1, on the reverse strand, counting down.
TTCATTCAATTCAACATTTATGTTTCAAACACATTCAACATTCACACATATACCCAAAATATAACATGGAAATCCATCTGGGAAAAACCCACAAGGTTCTCTTCACCTGGCATGAGGAAATATATGCATCTTTCATCTGTGCACTAAGTTGCAAACTCTGCTCAAGATATTGTTCTCTTTCTTTACAAAATCTTCCCCCCTCTCATGCTCTTTGATATTCTCTCTACTCTCTTCCTAATTTTCTCCACTAATGTTCTGCACATAGCCTGGATCGACTCAACCTTTCCTACTCTTCTGAGCACTCAGTTGCACATCCTTCACTCAGATGCACTCAACAATACTAATAGACAAAATACAGAGCCATCAACCGAAATCTAACATTTAGAAGTTAATGAGAGTCTACCCTTGTCTAATTAAAGTCCAACTCGAGAGTCTAACCCACATACAGCTTGGGTTCTCTCCTTTATATCCTTATTACAGACTTGATACATACTTGATACATACTCAATACAGACTTGATACATACTCCATACAGACTCAATACATACTCAATACATACTTGTTTATTATCGCTTTCTCAACTGAATTCCTATATCCATCCAACAGGTTGTCTTTCCTATTCTAGTAACACCTAACATGAGGCACTAACAACCTGACTTACATATATGCCTTCATACGTGCGATTTCCACTGGTTCTAGCCGTACTCGTACCCATGATCATTAAGGTCTGTCACTTTTTGAGCATTATGCCTTACTATCATTTTCCAGTCATTATGCTACTTGCATGCCTTTTGATATTATTATTCTGTCACACCTTCCTGTCACTTTTTGAGCATTATGCCTTACTATCATTTTCCAGTCATTATGCTACTTGCATGCCTTTTGATATTATTATTCTGTCACACCTTCCCTTGTTGCACTCCTTCCTTCAGTCACAGATTCCTCTTCTGTTATGCCTCTTCCTTCTTCTTCCTTCCCTTTACTGCCTCTGTCCCAACTTCCTTTCTCTTCTTTATCTCTTATGTTGCTACTTCTGTTGCAACTCCTTCTTCTTTTATTATCTCTTCTCCATACTTAGGCAGAATTCTAAGTGAATTCTACCTTCCTTTCCCTAGGACCAATAGGCCCCCAACACTCACCTGTGGCTCATCCTGATCCACTCGAAGCTATTCCTCCATGTTTTTACTTGTGCCAATTTTTCTCTAAAAATATTCCACAATTTTCACCACTCTCTCTACTTCTATGCGCACTTATTCCTCGGTCTTTCTCAATTGCTCCACCAAGTTGGAACTGACATGTTTCTGCATGACCTTTTATACTAATGTGTCTACATCACACACCTTCTGATATACAGGATGAATGATGCCTGTAACATTTTTTTTCTTCAGACTGCAACTCTTCTACCTTCTCCTCATGTTGTTGCTGTTGTGTGTGCAACACTATCATTTGCTGCTGCAATTTCCTCATCTCCACTGCCTTATCCATTTTTTGTGCTAAGGGTAGCTGCTTCATATCATTCCTTATTTGAGTAATGTTTACTTTGAGTGCAATCATCTCACTTGCAATATTCTATGATTGCTCATCATCCAATAAGGCTTCCCAATTCAAAGAGACTTGGTCGACAACCTTGGCACATATTTCTTTTGCTCCTTCTATTTTCTTCACAACTTCAATTGCTACTTTTCTTCTTTTCTCCAGCACTTCTGGAGATGTGCTTGGTATTACCTGCTCTTCAAGCTGGGTAACCTTTTTCTTAAGTTATCCAACTATCTCACCAAGTCTAGCGATTTTGATGTCTAGTGCCATTTCCCCTATTATTACGTCTGCTTCAAAGTTCTTATAGGCCAACGCTATTGCCTTGTCGATTTTCTGACAGTTTTATTCCCATGCCTTCATCTTCTGTTCAATCTCTTGTACTACTAGTTTCATTTTCTTGATATTTTTATCTGCAACCTTCACTTTCTTGGCCAGGGTATATTCACTCCATTTTATTTTTCCAGTTACAACACTCTGTATTGCGTATACTTTAGTTATTTTCATGGAAGAGAAATCTATGGTTATCTGGTCAATATCCCTGGCAACACCATTAAATTCTAGAGTTCCTAGATCAATAAATCCTCCAGACACTTCGAACTTTATTGGTGGGACTGAAACTGGTATTTCAATTTGGTCTATGTTTGATGTCTCTAGTGGATTGTGTGACTCCACGGTTGGGACTAGATAGTTGACAACAATTTTAACATCTTCAATCGCTTTACACAAGACTTTGAGAAAACCAGTAATCGTACCTGAAATCTCTTCTTGTTGCTCCTCTATGGTTTTGAAACTGGTCTGCGCTGCTTCAGCTATTGCCTCAGTCATCATTTGCATGTATTCACTATCCAAGATGATGGTATTGGCATTCTTATCAGCTTTCATCTTCTTTTTCTTCCTTCTGGACTGTGCTTGTTCTTTATGAGGTTCTCCTCCTTGCTTTTCTATTTTTGGGTCTATTGGGGTTGAGTTGGAATGACTCTCTGCAGAGTCCAAATCCTCCAGTGGATTTTCTTCTTCCTTCCCCACATCCGAGTTCTCTTCTTGTATTTGTGCTTCCTCTTGCCGAATTTGATCTTCGGGCACCAAAACATGCCATTCCTTTGGCCAATCATTAATGATTTCTTCAACTTCCTCCTCTGTCATTATGAATTTGGTTGGGAAACTTTGATGTTGCTGATCTTGGTGTGGCTGCATATTTATATGGTGTGGGACAATTTAAAATCTAACAATTTGACGAAATCGCTGAATCTTCTCCATGCATATTCTTTACTTGGTGCTATATCTTCTCCATGCATAAAGAATTTGATATTATTCTCTGCCTGTCATTCCTTTATGTCTTTCTCAAACCAAAGGTTTTGATATCTCGCTCCCCTGTAGTTTACTGGCATGTCTACCCCTTAGTAGTCTGGTGGGTCGGACCATGCTATAAAGGAAATTAAAATTAACAACCATGAGTAGTGAAATGCCCTACCATTTTCCTGTACATCAATGGCATCTTGTAAGCTCATTCAAAAAGAACTGACACCAATTGATGTGAACTCCCTCTGCGTAAAGTTCAATAAGCGCAATCTCTCATGTAGTGCATTGGTCTAGACATATTTTGTGAAGTAAATTGGATGCCAACACTTTTGCATCAAAGCAAATAGTGTCATCATTAATGGACTCGATCAGAAATCCTCTTTGACTTATTATTACATTATATTTTCCCTTCATCTACGCAGCTATTGTCGCCTCTTGATCCTTTTTAAGAAGTGGCATCGAGTCCTTCCCTATGAATGGTAAGCCTATGATGATTGCAATCAGTTTAATATCTACAGGTATAGGATTTCCTAGCCATAAGACCCTACCATGGAAAAATACAAATAACTTCTTAACACAGGTGTTTATTGGCGTGCTATGGCCAAAATGTGGCATATACAACAACGATAGTATGCCATATTTTTCCAGTCCTCTAGCCCATTCCTTCACAACAAATCATTTCAGTACTTCTGGTGTGTCATGTATAATATCTATGTAGTTTTGGTGGTCCAGGTCTATTTGGATCCTCGTATCATGATCAACAAAAGAGAGTTTTCTCATATTCAACATAATATCCTTCAGTACCTTCACTCCTTTAGGTACCAGTGGCACTATCCGTGTAGCCCCTTTCTTCTTTGGGATCGTAACTCTTGGTGCATCAGTGCGTCTGGGAGGGATATAAGCGGGCATCAAATTTCTTGTCTCAAGATATTTCTTCTCTGGAAGCGTTGGTGATGGAGTCCCTGATGTTTTTCCCTTTCTCTTTTTGTTACCAGTGTGTATTCCCCATTTTGTTCCAGATCGACCTGACCTGTCTTTACTAGATGACTTAACAGGGTTTGACTCTACTCCCAGAATAGGTTATGCAATAGTTGGTACTGCCTATTGAGTAGCTGGTGGCCCTTATGTCTAGGTTGGAAAATAACCAATGGTATATTCCATAATTAAGGTGGGTGATTCAGGCTCAAACTCAATTGTTCTTGTTCTAAAAATGAAAATGACCATACTACAACCAACCCAGTTCGGTTCTCAAGGTTGTAGACACTAGTAGCTCATCTCTTTTGAACTCAAGATGAAAGGATTCTTGGTGAGGAAGTTTGATAATATACCTCAATATTCCCTAGCCGTTCTTCACACGTGTGAACAATTAATCAGAAATGAATCCGTCCTTTCAGGCACATGGGCGATTTGTCAACTAATTAACAAAGCTTTTTGTGTTATGCTGCAAATTATCTGTCACCTTAAATGGCAGTTATTTCTTATAAAGCCGAACGTGACCAAAACTCCTGCCACTGTATTCTCTTGGATTTGTGAAATTAATGAAGTCCAACCTCTCCTGTCATATATATATAGTTTTTTTTATGCAACCGAGTTGTAGATAGAAAGATAAGGTGTATTTGTGCACTTACACATTATTTCAGCAAGGTTCCCAACAATGTCTTTCATCTCAATTTTTTTTGTAGTAAACATATCCTGAAATTCATGCTGAAAGTCAGTGATCTTTCCCACAGTCTCATTGTCCCAGTAATCTCCAATTTTGGAAAACTTTGGGTTTTCAACCTATCCAATATTTACTTTATTGATCTTGAGTGGACTTAGGAATTGGTCACTAGACATACAACTCCTTCCATTGCATGCATACCTTCTAACTCAGGTATGTTTATCTCAAGTGGATCATCATCATTCAGTTCTCTCGTGATATTGTAACAGTCCATCCAGTTGTGTATTGTCATGGTGCATTGATGGAAGTTCATGGCTACGACTAGGATATCTTCAAATATCTTTTCCTTCATTTTCTGTAGTGCAACATCAATTGTCAGATGTTCACTTACGAATTCAAATGTATATGTGAAGCTTGTAACTAACCCTTCCCATTCGACAGTTCCTCGTCGCAGCTCCACTGATGTATACCGATTTCTTGGTACCATTTCCAAAGTGTGGATGAATCGATGAACCCCTCATGTCATAGATATTCTTGCCATGTCCTGCGACAATGTTCAATATGCTCCATAGGATTTGTCAGTCCTATGTACTTCTGATCAGAATAAATGATCTCTTCCCCAAATCTAATTTCAAGTACTTATTTACACTGTGGCCACTCAGAGATAGATTGTTTATGTGTACCCCACCATCTAGCGGGCGTAGCTTTCAGCACAAAGTCTAAGGTGGATAATCTCTGCGATTTTGTAACTTTTTCTTCAAATTCCACCAAAAAAGACACAAGGTTAGGTAATCCTTCATATGTAGGAAACGTACTTGCTTCGGCTCCTACCCTTTAGACAGATCTTGTAATTCTTGCACATCTTCTCATGGAGACTTCATGTAGCCTGTTCTGCTAAATTTCCAGGGCATCACCTGAATCAAATGTGCATGAGCTTAAACTCCGCCAACTCAGTTTTTCATAAGTTGTTGGACTTATATAGTCTTCTCTTGAAGACATGATATTATACAACTGATCCAGGTAATTTCCTTGACCTTCACTATTTACTGGATCAACATATCTCTACCCTTCGAGCAGATCAATTGGCGCAACCACCCTTAGTTCAAAATCTTCAAATGATAAGATCATTTTCTTAAATTTTATAATGGTTTGGTTTTCTATTTCCCAATCAATTTCTAGCAGTGTTGGATATTCCTGTCATCGACAATGTAAATTACTTCGAAGTTGGCATATGTTCTTAGGCCTTCGACTTCTACATGAACTTGAGTTAGTTTACCAATTGGTAGAATCCTTGACTGGTTCACAAGCCTTAGTTGAATGGGAGACCAGTCCAGTCACGTTTTATTCATGCTCTCCCATGTTTGTCTTGTCAATATGTTAACATTTGAGCCCAAATCTAATATGATATAATACACATCATATTCTCATATCTATGTAGTCATTCACAGTTTTCGACTTGTCTTTAGTCTCTTCCTGATATGGTTAAATCTTTTTTCAGGTCACAGGTCATCTGGAGTTTCTTCTAATAGTGCTATTAGTTCCACAACAACATCTTTATCATTGATTAGTGGTAAACAACTTTTGAAAGATTCTTTAAGCTTACTAACCTTTTTGATTGGTTGCTTCCTGAATAACTATTCAAATTGTTCAGGCATGGTTTTGAATTGTCCCTATGTTGACGGTTGATTAGCATAAAAAAACTCTGGTCTCACATCCAAGAAGACTTCTTTCTCCTTTTGGACATCTAGCGGGGCTTTCTTTTGTGTCACGGGTCTCACCTATGGTTGTGCTTGTTGTGTATTATGGTCTGCACCTGTCACAACACCTCCTCTTGTAACCACAACAATGCGAGGTTCTCTCGGCTCCACATAAATCATCTGAAGTTTCTGGTTGGGGTTTGGATTCTGATTCTGCACCGGATTAGGGTTAAAAAACAGTTTGATCTTGCCATTTTGCAATTAGTTATGAACACTATTTAATAGTGTGATCAAATGCTTTGCAATATGTACACGTTTTTGTAGGACTTTGGAAATCTCTGGAAAAATGTCTTGGCTATCCAGAGTTATAACATATGAATTGGCCTCTTCCATGACCAAATCCTCCTCCTCCTTGTTGTTGTCCTCGGCCTCAAAAATTTCCATCCCCCTCTGCTGAGGGTATTGTTGTTGTTGTGGATACTAATTTTGTTGGTATTACGATTGAGGGTGCTGTGGTTGTTGATATTGAGCAGGATGATACTGAGGCTACGCTCATTCAACTTGCATCTTCTCATCATTTTTCATTAAGAAGGTATACATTGTCTTTTATTGCAATAGTTGAAGTGCTCTACAGTCCTTTTCATCATGACCTACCGATTTACAAAATTTACAATACAGACTAGTTGGTTCACTTACAATCTTCTGTAAATACATACACTCTTTGGACTTGTGGCCCCTAGTATGGCATATTCTACACCAAGACATCCCTTGGGTGTTTATCGAGTTCAACGCTCTTGCTGCGACGTATTTCACGAGTGCCAGGAAATTGTCTTTATGGTGTCCGTTTTTTCTACATCTTGTACACCATAGTTGTTCTTGAACTTCCTTTCCTCTCTTATTGTCCAGGAACTGCACCGTAAGGTTGGAAAGCTGTGACTAAATTTTCATCATTCATGTGCCACTATCTCCAATCGACGAGGATTCTAGCTTCATTGCTATCTCTAGAGCTTCTGTCTAGGACACAATATTCTATTGCATCAATGGGCTTCAAATATGTGGAAACAAGGCAACAATAAACCATTCCTTGTGCTGTACATCTGACATTTGGAAGCTTACTTTGGCCATCAATGTCTTAAATATCTGGTCAAAGTCCCCGACAGATTCTTTCGGTAGCTGCTTAATTTCTTTAATCTTAGTGATGCATTGTGATTCATACTTTGGCTTTCTAAACTCATCTATCATACCCACTCGAACCTCGTCGAGCCTTTTCTAGACAACTACTAAAACTATGAAAAATTTCATGTACCAGACAAGCGCACAACCTCGTAGAGTCGTGATCATCTGTGCTTTCTTGATATTCTCATCCTGTATGTGTTGCACAATCCACACAACCTCACAAAGGAACCAATGTTGTTCTGGGTCCTCCAACCCATTTCCATTGAATATTGGTAACTTAATGTCAACTCCAGCCATTATGTTTACTGCTAGTACAGTTCGAACAAAATTTTGGCTAGTCAAACTCCCTTGTCCTCTATCTACTACTTATATTTACAAATGCACTTGGAGATAAGTCTCTAGATCGTACCTCTGGTGATGTATGCGGTGTTGCAGGTGAGTTGTAACCACGTTCTCGTTCTGGATCTTCAATTGAATCTTCTGATTCTTCATCTCCTTCAGAGATTGACTGATATTCTTCTTCTTCGTCGCAATATCGTTCATCTAAGTATGATGCAAGCTCATAGCCCTATTATTCTATGTTCATGCTGCAACTCCCTCTTCCTAATAGAGTCTTTCTTCGCTTACCGGATCTAAATCTTCTTCTGCTTCTTTGAAAGCCCGACTCTAGTTCAGTTCCACCATCTCCTGGGAACATCTCAATTAAGGGTGTGTCATTTTTTATATGAGTTCTACTATGACATACCCACTCCTTTGTATTGCAGCCTTTACTTGTCACATCCACAGATAAGATTTTTTATCCACGTCTTTAAAGATGCCATATATCTACAACGTGGTCCTTGAAATTTTTTTCACTCTGCCTCACTGTTTGAGGTTATTGTGTCAACATTAAACTCAGTAGTGTATCCCTCTAAGATACCGTCTATCCAAAAATACACAACCCTCGACACAAGGTTTCCCACTCCTTCTAGTCGCTCAATTAACTGAGGAGTCCACTCCTTCAGTTCTCCTCCTCGAAAATTTCTTAGTTGGGTTTCCAACCTAGACAACCATTCATGCAACACGATGGGAAACTTAGAAAAGAAAATCTCATGAATGTTTGTATAGATTTATCAACCCAACCACTCTGTTGGGTTGCACTGAGATCTTTCACTTGATTTTCGTGCGAATTCTAACTCCTTGAAATCCACCCAATCCTGGATCTCCGGTTTCGTTCGTTACCACAACATATCCCTCACCAAAATGATTCGGGTTCTGACAACGAAACCATTTGTTGTCTTTTATCCCTCCTCCAAGGATCCTGACCCAGGTTCAGTCTCTTCTGCTCAGTGCAGCAAAGCCCAAGATATTGGCCTTTTACCAAGGTTCCCAATAAAATTTGTGGGTGGATTATTTATGTTCATTGTGATTCAACAATTAGGCTGTGACCCAACTTCTCTTATGCAACCTGTTATATCAACAGTGGTTGTGCATCATAATAATGTTCAACTAATACAATGTGATGTATATACATTTATTCATCTGTAAGAAAATCTATAATCATTCATTCAATGAAACATTTACACAAGTATTTCAAACACATTCATCATTCACACATATATACAGAATATAATGTGGAAACTCATCCGGGAAAAAACCGCAAGGTGCTCTTCATCTGGAATGAGGAAATAGATGCACATTTCGTCTGCACACTAAGCTGCAAAATCTACTCAAAATATTCTTCTCTTTCTTTACAAAATCTCCCCCCACTCTCATTCTCTCTAATATTCTCTTCGCTCTCTTCCTACTTTGCTCCACTAATGATCTGCACACATCCTGGATCAACTCAACCTTTCCTACTCTTTTGTGCATTTAGCTACAGATCCTTCACTCAAATGCACTCAACAATACTAACAGACAAAATATAGAGCCATCAATCGAAATCTAACAGTGAGAAGCTAATGAGAGTCTACCCTTGTCTAATTGAAATCCAAATCGAGAGTCTAACACACATACAACTTGGTTCTCTCCTTTATAGCCTCATTACAGACTCAATACAGACTTGATAAAGACTCAATACATATTTGATAAAGACTCCATACAGACTCAATACATACTCAATACATACTTGTTTAATATCTCTTTCTCATCCAACTTCCTATATCGAGCCAACATGCTATCTTTCCTATTCTAGTAATAGCTAATGGGAAGCACTAACTACTTGACTTACATAGATTTCTTCTTACATGTAGTTTCCATCGGTTCTAGCCGAACTCGTACCCACGATTGTTAAGGCATGTCGCTTTCTAAGCATTACACCTTACTGTCATTTTCCAGTCGTTATGCTACTCGCACGCCTTGTGATACTGTTATTATGTTGCACCTTCCCTTGTCACACTCCTTCCTTCAGTCACAACTTCCTCTTATGTTGCACCTATTCCTTCTTCTTCCTTCCCTTTACTGCCTCTATCACAACTTCCTTTCTCTTCTTTATCTCTCCCGTTGTTACTTCTGTCGAAGCTCCTTCTTCTTCTTTATCTCTTCTCCATACTTAGGCACAATTCTAAGTGAATTCTACCTTCCTGTCCCTAGGCCCAACAATCTCACCCTAGTTTGTGCCACTCTTCACACAATTATGCTATGACATACCCACCTTTATGTGTACAACTTTCAACTGTCACATTCGTAAGATTCTTTTCTCACATACGATCATTTTTATCCAAGTTTTCAAGGTCAACAAATATATTCCATGGGGTCCTTGGAAATTTTTCATTCCGCCTCACTATATGAGGTTATCATGTCGACATCAAACTCAGTAATATATCCTTGAAAGATGTTATCCATCCAGAAATCAACAAACCTAGACACGGGGTTGCTTATACTCTTCAGTCACTGAATCAACTAAGGATTCCACTCCTTGAAAGTTTCTTTGATCGGTTTCCAACTTCGACAATCGCTCATGTAACACAATAGGGAATTCATAAAAGAAAATTTTGTGAATATCCGTATACAGATATCGACCCAACCACTCTATTGGATTCCACCGATATCCTTACTCTATTCCCTTGCAAACTCTAACGCCTTTAGAGCCACCTAGTCTTGGATTTTCTCCTTTGTCAGATACCACAAAATATCTCTCACCAAAATGATTCAAGGTCCTGACAACGAAACTATTTATTTGCATTTTGTCCTACCTTTGACCCAGGTTCAGTCCCTTCCCTTGCGTGCAACAAATCCCAAGATATCGGCCTGACAGAGCAAGGCTCAGTCGGCAGCACCTGCGATGCAGATACAGTCTCACCCGAGATATCTTTCTATTGGGTAACTACCAAAACCAGGTTTCTGTAGTTGGGTGGGGGAATTTCACATCCCTTGATCTTCTACCAAGGTGCTCGATGGAGGCTGGTGGGTGGGGTCTTGCTACCTATTATATATAGTTAATCTGCGATACAACTTGTCCTTCGATAGGCATTATAAAAACAAACCCAATGCAGCATGGATACATTCACAATAATCATGCAACAAACACTTATAAGCTCTATTGTAAGCAAATACACAAACATACATTCACAGTAACATATATATGACTTAAGCACATTCATCAATCAAACATTTGACACACAATCTAATGTGGAAACCCATATAGGAAAAACCACAAAAGTGCTCTTCATTTGACATGAGAAATATATGGCACCTTTGGTCTGACCACTAAGCTGCATACTTTGTTCCAGATCTTTCTGCATTTATCTATACAGACTTCTTTCTCCTCTCATGCTCTTCGATCTTCTATTTCGCTACTCTTCCTCTACGTAACTCTACTAATGATATGCACACAACATGTATCAATTCAATCTCTACTATGACTTCTGCTATTGATCCACACACAACTTGGATCGACTCAACCTCTACTACACCCCTACGCACTCAGCTGCAAGTTCTTCAACTCTTCTCTACAACTCAACAGACTAACAACAATACAAATCAGAGTGTCACTAAATTACTAGACGCAATTGAGACTAACATCAATAGAATAACAATAATACAAATCATACTATCACTAAATTACCAGACCCTACTAAGACTAACATCAACAGACCCTCCAGAGACTAACCTACATACATCTTGGGTTCCTCCTTTTATAGGTTCCTACATGTCTCTTTCAGCCAACTTCATATAGTTAGCCAACATGCTGTCTTTCGTATTCTATTGACACATGAGAGTAGGCACTAACAAACTGACTTACAAAGATGCTTTCATATGTGCGGCTCCCACCGACTCTAGCCAACTTCGTACCCACTATATTTTTGAGATATCACTTTCTAGCCATTGCGCCACTGCACATCTTCTGACATGGTTAACCCTATCACATCCTTTCCTTCTGTCATTGTCCTTCTTCCATCGCGGCCTTGCTGCTGTCACAAACTATCTTCTTTCATGATTTCTCTTCTTCTTCTGCTCTTAGCTCTTTCCGCTTATGTTCCTCTTTTGTTGCATCTTCTATCCTTACTACTTCTTCTATCTTATCCTTCCTTCCTACCTTCCATAATTGTTTCTGTCTCAACTCCTTTTCCTTCTTCTCCTTCTTCCTCTACTTCTGTCACATGTCCTTTTAGTTCTTATGACGCGACTCTTTTCGTACTTAGGAAGATTTCTAACTGAATTCTACCTATCTTTCGCTAGGCCCAACAAAAGCAACATTATTGTGGATATAATTTCATCCACACAATATCAACTATATGACACACACACACACACACACACAAATTTTTAATTAACATGGTTATAATAATGTGTACATAGGGAATATAACTTCCTTCCAACGGTGTTCGGTATTGCCAATCCTCGGCATTCTTATTAATCTAATGAAGGTATTCCTTGTCAACATTAAATATCAGAGATATGATTCACGATACTTTGATACGAATGTGGTGATAAATGTCTCACTACATTATTTGGCATGCCCTCATTTCTTTATGGTATTCCATAATTTTCCTTAGTTGTTGTAGACCCCTTGCATATTGCAAATGCAATCACACGTCTAAATGCCTACTAATGTAGATATTCTTTCCTTGATTAATCATTCCCTTGGGATACATTCTTGTCAACTCCATGGGTAACGTCAACAAAAATTTACATTTATAGCATAGACTATGAAATCCTACGCTTTGAACAAGATTGTTCTATATTACTACACTCACTTTCCATTTATATATGTTTAAATGCTCTCAATGAAATATATACTACAATACTCTTTTTTTATAGATATTTGTTAAATTCTCGTACTACGCATTACCATGTAGATATCCAATTTTAGATATTCCAAGGGATATGGTCAATATGCATTTGACAATTTATGTAGATAATAGTATATCTGAGTAACCAAAGGTTATTTTTTAAGTAAATGGTAAATAAATTTACAGGTTATTCTTTGCATTTTCTCAATTATGGAGCATTAAAATATGGCCCCTCTATGCATAAATACACATGGAAACATGGAAACTTATGTTAGAAAATATTGATTTCTAACAAATATTTTGAGTATATTAAGCCTCTTATTTCTTTATAAATAATCAACTCTAAAAAATAAATAATAATATTTATTTTCCTTTATTCTCATATTTATGATAATCAAATACATTAATTATTATAAGGATTCTTGTTTCTTTTGGTTAACCGTCTAAAATAAATAACAATATTTATTTTTCTCTATTCTCATATTTGTAATGATCAATACGTTAATAATTAAGATCTCCTATTTTTTAAATTACTTTGTTTGTAATAATCAATACGTTAATAATTAAGATCTCCTATTTTTTAAATTACTTTGAAAGAGAGTTGAGCTTGACCAATATCTAGTTACTCATTCACTGTTTATTTCCTATTTATTTGATGGTATTTCGTAAGGCATTTAAATATGTTTATAAGTATTTCCCAAAGCATTTAAATATGTTTATAAACAAAAGGTTGAAAAATAAATCTAAAATAATAATATTCTATGAGTTTCATCCAAAATCAATAACCGTCTTTATTCATTTCTGGAAGCACAATGTTGTGGCAGCACAATGGAAACATCAATGAAAGGATTTGTCTTCTATTGACCTTTACAAATATCCAGTCTTACAAGAGAACCCCACCCCACATATGCCCCAACTCTTTTCAATTCAAAGATATGCAATCTCACAATGTTTCCAAAGGATCTCTCTCACCTCTATTATATACTAAGAAGTATGGAAGGATAACATACCAAAATACAGGTGGGATAAATGATTTCCCACCTATATATATAATTAATAATAGGAGCATATTACTTCATGATGCATGAGGACAAATCCTTTTTACATGAGATTATAGTTAATTATTCATGATGGCATCATACTAGACATCATTACACATGCAATATTAAATTTACACATTCCAATAGTAGCTTCAACAAAATGTTTTTTTTATAGCATAGACTATGAAATCCTATGCTCTAGAGAGATTGTTCTACATTAATACACACATTTTCCATTTATATACATTTAAATGCTCTAAATGAAATACTCTTGTTTTATAGGTATTTGTTTAATTCTCTTCCTACACATTACCATGTAGATATCCAACTTTAAATATTTCAAAGGATATTAAATATACATTTGACAATTTATGTAGACAATAGTCTATATTATTTTTCCAAGTAAATGGTAAATAAAATTTCACTTTATTCTTTGCATTTCTTGAATTATGAAGCATTAGAATATGGGCTCTCTATGCATACATGCTTTTCTTTTATAATTGAATATACTAAACTAGACAATTACTCTTTTTGTACGTATTTTATGCAAGTATATACATTCTTTAATATGTATAACCTATTTTTATGTTTTTGTTACTTTGACACTTAGGTCAGAAAATAGTGATGTCTAACAAATATTTTGAGTATTTTAAGCCTCTTATTTTTTTTAAGAAATAGCTAAATCTAAATAAATAACAATATTTATTTTTCTTTATTCTCATATTTATGTTAATCAAATACATTAATAATTATAAGGATTCTTATTTATTTTGGTTAAACCTTGAAAATAAATACAATAATTGTGAAAATATGAGTCACCTCAAGATCTAGGAACTAAGGGAATCTTTACAATATAAGTTATTCACAAAATATGCATGAAAATAGTAAAAGAGAGCAAAATAACACACATAGATGGTGTCAATAACTGATGTTTATATTAGTGTACAACTTGTAGATATGTATGGTACATACTTATAATACATTGGGAGAAAATCGTTAGCCTATGGAGGCCATTTGGATGCAAACATATGTCAGGCTAGGATTTGACTCCAAAACCCCCCTTGGTGGACCAATGAGCTCCCAAACCATCCCAAACATTCACAAATGCTAGTGGGAACGTGGATGGAGCATGTTGAGTCATAAATGATGGCAAGCTATGCGTGGGTGAGCACATGGGTGAGTGGGAGTGGCTCTAGGACACAATACATTCCCAAGGAAGGCCAAAAACCACCAAGTACATGCACTAGCGCTTATGGTCAAACAAATTCTCTGTTTTAAGGGATGAGGAGTGCACCAAGACTGACCTATCATCAATGAGGGCGCTTGGGTTGTCAGAATGATCAAACTAGAGCACCCCAACTATCAGGATGATCAAAGAGGAGCGCCTCTACTGTAGTAAATGATCAATCGTACCCTAATTTTTGGACCATATGACATAGCAAAAATCTAATGAAATGTGTCCTAGGTGTAAGATCATGGTACTAAGGTGGATTAATGCTCTAACAGTAATCATTTTCCTCTTTTATCATATTTGTGATAGTCAATACATTAATAATCAAGAATTCTTATTTCGTTCAAGAAAAAATACTTTGAGAGAGAGTTGACATTGATCAATATATGGTTATTAATTTAATGTTTATTTTCTACTTATTTGACTGTATTTCCCAATGTATTTAAATATGTTTGTAAAGAAGGGGTTGAACAATAAATCTAAAATAATAATATCCAATACTTGTTTGAACCAGAATCAATAACTATCTTTATTCATTATTTTTCTATTATTGTAGCAATTTAATAAAAGATTTCAAGATCCATGTAACATAATTCTTTATAGCAAATTTATGGGATCTTGTATGAGTTACATAAGTTGTCTTTAATAACTTCAAATTTGTTGGTATGGATTTCTAACCCTAACCTAACATTTGATTTTAATAATAATAATGGTTTTTCTCATAATATAAAATTATTTTGGGCTTTTACTTTATTCTCAATAATAACTCTAGTATGAGCATTATTTGTACACATAATCCAACATAAAGCACACTATTAAGATTGCACACAATTAAACTATTCTTTTTTAATAACAATCGATTTATATGGAAACTACATGCACTCTGCGTGATCAACGATAGGGGTGTGATAAAGATTAGTGGACCAGTTGGATTTAATGACAAAAACTTATGGAGGGGGACGCCACCCATCCCCAATTGAAGATAAATTCGCCTTTCGAGCATTGATCCCTTCCCTCGCTCCATGTAAAAATCATGGCCCCCAAAATTCATCAAAAAACTAGATGACATCGCAGAGGTGGAACTCTCATATGCATTTTCAAGATCAATGGCACTAGCTCTTACCACTAGTGGCTTAATTGGACAATTTATTGGACTCTCATTGTCTCCAAGGAACATGGCACATTGGGTTCAAAAAAATGGGTGGTACTAATCCAAGGAAGGCTATCAAATTTCTTTTGTGTTAGAGGTTTTTATGCCTTTCTATTTGAGCTTCAATTATATAGACAATTAGTTTTCAGAAATGAGCCATATTTCTATGAGAATAGAGGAATGTATCTTAATAGATAGACGTCATATTTTGATATGGAATTGGATGAGCCCTCATCTATCCCGATATGTGTTAGGATTCTTTATTTTTCCTTCACTACTATGGGATGAGGCTCTGAGACAAATCAAGAATAAGCTTGGAAAGTACATCAACAAATCAAATTCCAAAGAAGGAATGTTCGCATGCACCAAGGTATGCATTGAAGTAGATGTATAAAAGGGGATACCAGAAGAAGTCCTTATATCTTTGCATAATTGGAAGCATATTAAAAAAATGGATTATGAATAGATTCCCTTCAAATGAAAAACCTACCACGAGTATGGAAACTTCACAAAAAATTGCAAACAAAACCAAAATGCTTTAGATGCAACAAATGATAAAGAAGAACCATGGCAAGAAGTGAAGAAAAAACATAATCCATGGAAACAAGGAATGGACTCCAGAAATCCTTCACCCTCCCTTTATCCTAATCAAGGATATTCTCATTCATCCTTAAACCCTATACAAATTCCCTCGCAATCCTCTCCATGGCCCACTCATATGCATCAACAGCTCAAGGAACTTCTCCCCCCATTGTCACTTTCTTTATCCCTAATAAATTTGTATCATTACATCAGGAAGATACCCTTATTGAGGATATCATGAACTCTGAAAAATAATCCCCTCATTCCCCTCTCTTGTAGCAAATCCCTCCTCCCTTCACATAATCCCTCAAAAATCATGGACAAGAGCTAGTAGATCTAGTAACTCTTCCAAATGTTCATGTTCAACCTATAAGAATTCTCACAAGATCAAAAGCTTCTCAAAATACTAAAGTAGAAGAGAGTGAAGAATCAATAGGAGAAGAACGAGCACAAAGAAATTTTGTAGAAAGACGTCCAGGGAGAAAAGAGGAGAAGAGACAAACAAAGGAAAAGCACTAGGGTCCCAAGCCACCATATAGAAAATCTTCAGAAGTAGTAACATATCAAGGACATAATAAAAGAAGGTCCCTCAATATGTGGGTGAAATCAAATCGTGATAGACTAAATGATGTAGATCATTTATTGGAATTTTTGAGGAATGGGAAACACAATAAAATAAGAAACATTAAGAAATCTAATAATAAAGAAGAGACCCGATCTCAATATGATCCAATAAACCAAACTCGATTTAGAAGACATGATAATCTTAGCAAAGAAAACTTGGAAAATTGTGAATATAAAGCAATAAGTTTTAGAGGGGCTTCTAGTGGAATTTGCACTATGTGGGGTCCCAGGACTCTCAATCTTGACAACCATAAACAAAGTCAACATTGTCTTCTCACATTCTTAATCAACCAAATCTTAGGTAAAATTATAAACATTTTAAACTTGGATATTCCTATTCATTATCAAGAAAAAACCCTTTGCAAACTTTGTAGAATCTACATAATACAGCCTAGGGAAAAAATAAGATAGTAGCTAGCAATTTCAATACAATTCTAAATAACAAAGAGAAATGCGGTGGGATCATAGTAAGAGATAATTTTTTAGAAAGCATGGAAGACTTCATGGGTGATTTGGACCTGATTGATCTCAATCCTGTTAATGTGTGTTATAGCTTGAAAAAATTGAAGATTGGGTCCTGACCACAGAGCCCCTAGATTAGATAGATTCGTTCTTCACAATGACCTCTTTATTGGTAGTCCTTCCTTTACCTCTCACATCATTCCCTCCATTATATCAGATCACAATCCTATATTACTCATTAGTCAATATTGGCCTGCTCTTGGATCCATCCCCTTCTGCTTCAATCCCATCTGGCTTGAAGATCCTAGTTTTCTAGATATCATTTCTTCAACTTGGGCCTATCTGGTTATCATATCCCCTTCATATGTGTGGGAGAAAAAATTAAAAAATAATAATATCACACTCAAGGAATGTGCCAAATCGTCCTTCATCAATCCATATCAAAAGCTTGAGTTGTTGGTCGCCTAATTGGAATCCGCTTAGTAGAAAACAAAGACAGTTGAGATTACACATCAAGTTAGGCTGGAAGAAAAAGAGATAGGATACCAAATTTAGAAAGTTCAGAGAAAAGAAAAGGAGCATTGGAGGCTAAAATACTAGAGCCCGTGTCTTAAAGAAAGGGATAACAATACTTCCTTTTTCCATTGTCAAGCTAAAATAAGAGAACAAAGAAATAGAATTACAGAAACTAAAGATAAGGACGAATCCCTCATCTCAAGTTCTATTGATATCAAGGAGGAGGCCGAAAACCAATTTCAAAAAATTTTCATTGAAGAAATACCTAGTCTAATCAACTCAGATTACCCACTTCTAGAGAACATTCCCTCAATGATAACTAAAGCATAAAACATAGAGTTGCGTAAGGAAATTGAAGAGGCTAAAATTGTTGAAGCAATATGGTCACTAGCATTAGAAAAATTTCCTAGTCTAAACGACTTCATAATTCATTTACATAGCATCTTCTGGAGTATTGTGTGTGGAAATTAAGCCCAAGCTTAGATAAGTTGAACTCACAAAATTGCTTGAAAAATATGCAAGAAACACTGAAAAAAAAGAGACTGAATATGTTGTATCACACAAGCTGTTGTTTTATATCTTTACACTATCCAAACTTATATAATAATAGGCTACTCAATCATATAGATACATCATAGATTCGAAAGCATGAACATGCCATTCGAATCAGCACAAAAGCATGCTTACCAAAATAGTCAAAATCCCCTATAGGTGCATAAAACACTTTCCTAATATGTCAAGAGGATCATGAATTGGATGAATGAGTTGGTACAACTGATAAGTGAAGGAAAGTGGAATAAATCATTCCTTTATGTGAGGAAATAAGGAGGGTGAGTTAAGACAAAAACAATGTTGTTTTCCTTAAAACTAGTTTTACCTTTTGCCTTAAAACTGCTGAAAAAGTAGGAAAACCTGGATAAGGCAAGAATGTACACCTGCTAAATTGGGAAGTCTAATGGGTTGTCAGAATCTTATCTAGAATCTTTCCAAAGCACTCCCGAAGCAATTTTTGGCAAGTTTGACCATATAAATGTAAATGGATGCCAACTAGCTTGTGTAGGACCGAGGAAATTAATTAAAATTTTTATCCTAATTATGGAAATGGGTTTTGATTATTCTAACACCCCCTATTAAGCCTGACTTATGTAAAATATCATAAAAATATTAGATATATAGGGCCTATAAACAATGCTTAGTCACCCTTTACATATTGCTTGTCCATACAAACAAGTAAAGAGGAAAAACCACAAAGGGGGGAATCCTCCCTTAAACATGGACATGAACAAAACTGTCAGAAATCTTGTCCTCAGTCAGTCTTCACCATATGATCAGATATCTCCAGCAGTGATTTGATATTGCTGAAAGTATTCTAAAAAAACACCCTAGTGATTATGTCTGAAACTTGGTCAGATGATGCGCAATAGAGCATATCAATGACCCCATCATGCACAAGTCCTCTGATGCAGTGCATATGGATCTATACATGTTTGGTCCGCTTCCTCTGTACTGGATCAATTGATATTCAAATGGTAATTTTTTTGTCACAATATATGACTATAGAAGTCTCAGGTTCAATCCCAAACTCTCCAAGTATACCCTGCAACCACAAACATTGAGTAGTTGCATTCACAACTCTTCTGTATTATGCCTCTGTAGATAAAAGTACAATAGAACTTTGCTTATTAATTGACCAGCTAATTGGTCCATCTGTAATCATAAACACATCCAAAATTGATTTTCTATCAGTGTTATCACTCACCCAATCAGAGTTAGTAAAACCAATTGACTCTAGGTCAGATTTTGCAACATAGTGAATCCCATGGGTTCTTGTCCCTTGTACAAAGTTTAAGATTATCTTTTTTTCCCTCTAATGGATGTCATGAGGCTAATCCATGTGTCTAGAAGCCACACTCACTATATAAGAAATATCAGGTTGAGTATGAGTCAAATAAAGAAGACAACCAACCAGTTGCATATACTGGGTGTTGTTTACCAATGGAGTAGACTGCACCTCCTCAAGCTTAACTCTTGAAAGGAAAGGAGTCTTGACTGGATTGAAATACTTCATTTTGAACTTATTCAACAGGTCTGAAGCATACTTGGATTGATGTACCTTGATTCCAATATCTGATTGAGAAATTTCAAGCCCCAAAAATTGGCTTAACAATCCTAATTCAGTCATGGAGAAAGCATGGGTCATTGCACTCTTTAAAGAGGAAATTTATTTCTTGGAACTTCCTATGATTATAATATCATCAACATATAGAACAACAATGATTAAAGAACCATGAATCAACTTCAAATACACATTTGGATCATAATTTCATCTACAATAGTTCAGTGATAACAAAAAGGCATCAATCTTGGCATACAAAGCTCTGGAAGCTTGTTTTATCCCATACAATGATTTCTTCAACCCGCACACAAGATATATATTAGTGAAAAAAACTTCTGACTGCTTCATATCTATTTCTTGTTTCAGATATCCGTGTAGGAAGAAACTCTTCACATCCATGCGATGTACTTCCCATTGCTTGGCAACTGCAATGACCAAAACTAGTCTTATGGAATCCATCTTTGCCACTGGTGCAAAGGTATCATTGTAGTTAATTCCTTGGACTTGGAATAATCCCTTGGCCACTAAAATTTCATTATCCTTCAGAAGACATCCATCAGCAACAAACTTTGTCTTGAATACCCATTTTCACTTGACTAGCTTCCTCCTTGGTGGGAGATTGACTAGTTCCCATGTCTCATTCTTTTGGAGCAAATGGTATTCCTCCTTCATGGTTGTTTTCCATATTGGATATGCTGATGATTATTCATATGTATGAGGTTTTGATTCAACCATTATATAACAATTTTCAACAAAGAAATGTTCCTTGATAGAAAGGGCACTCTTGAATTGAGATCTAGTTCTTCTAAGATCACTAGGATTCCCAGCTAGTTTCCCAACTGCATGAATGATTTTTTCTTCCCACTTTGGCCTTGTATGTGAGTTAGGATCTGCAATTAAATCATCATTATCAAACATATCTGAATCATAAATCTCATTATTTTCTTCACTTACAATCAAAGGTGGTGGTGGTGAAGAAGACTCTCTGATTTCTATTACTGGCATATGCTCTTCTTCCAAATGAACACTCCTTTCAATGAAGGCTCTCTAAGTGATCATGTTTATCATATTATACCCTTTGGAATATTTGGAATACCAAATAAATAGGCACTCTTGACTTTGTGGTTCCAAATCCCTCCTCTTGTCTAGTGGAATTCTATCACATGCCCTTGAGCAAAAAATCCTGAAATGTGACACATATGGCTTGTGATTCCATAAAGTTGCTTATGACGCACCCCATTTTGAATGTAGGATGCACAATTTATATCTTCAACCAAAAAATTTGTGGAAAAGTATTAGACTCCATCATACAAGTAGCCATCTCTTTGAGAGATCTATTCTTCCTCTTAGGAACACCATTATGCTGAAGTGTGTAGGGAATAGAGTGTTGCATCTGAATACCCACATATTTACATTAATGAATAAACTCAAACTTGACATATTCACCACCATTATCATATCTGATGACTTTGAGTTTCCTCCTAGACTGGTTCTCATCCAAGGCTTTAAAAACCTTGAAGAGGTCAAAAACTTCAGACTTGAGTTTGAGAAAGTAATCCCAACAGTATCTAGAAAATTCATCTATGAAGGTTAGGAAATATTTGTCTTTACTCATGGAAATATGAGGAAACAAACCAGAAATATCACTGTTTATGATCTCAAGAGGTGCAGAGGTTCGCTCATGGCTGACACTCTCATACTTATTATGTGGGTGTTTTCCTAAAATGCAACCCTGACAGACTTCTTTGGAAAAATTTATCTTGGGAAGCCCCATGACCATATATTTATCACAAAAATCAGAAAGGTTTTTTTAATTTAGATGGCCAAATCTCTCATGCCATAGCTTTCTAGCTTCATTAACATGGTGAGGAGAGCATAGGGGTTTTAGGAGGGCATAAAGTGTGAGAACTTGTACACTTTCCAACTATGATCCACAAAACCTTTAGCAATGACTTTATCATTCATAATCTCAAAGATTTCAACATCATTTGGAGTAAAAAAAGCCTTCTTAGGAGACCCAATGTGGGTCATCTGATAGATTGACAAGAGATTAGTAGCAAGACCTGGGACATACAAAAAATTATTGAACCATCGTCAAAATTTCTCCTACCCTTTCCCTTACTTTCAGTTTCGAAGTTATTGCCCAACAAAATATTTGGGCCATTCGAATCATCCAGAGAGGAGAAGACCTCTCTTGTTGAAACCATATTCCTAGAAGCTCTAGAATCAATGATAATGGGAGGAGATCTTACAGTGCTTGCAACTAGGGAATTAACTCTCTCCTTGTCTTCAAAATTTGATCCTCCTTCCTTTTTATTTGCGCCTTCAGAAAGATAGATGTTTTGCTTTTCCAGGAGTTGAGTCAATATATCAATTTGCTTATTCATTCAAGAGCTCTTTGAATGAAATCCCTTCCCACAATATGCACACTTGCTCCCTTTACCTCTACCTTTATTTTTATGGGGATAGACTTCTTCTTGGAGCTTGAGGACTCCTCATGAGACTTGGACTTGTCTCATTTTTTATTAGGAGGATTCTTAGCCTTATTCTTTCCTTTGGAATCTATAGCAACCAAAGCTTGATCTTTGGAAGGTTGTATGGTTCCCATCATGACCAACTTGTTTTGCTCTTGAGTCAAGGATTCCATGAAATCTGCTAGCGAAGGCATCTTACAGGTTTGAGTTGTCTACTTGGTGGCACGGAAGATCGAAACAAATACTAAGTAGTCAGGGCCAAGCTCTGAAAGGATGGCAAAGACTAGTTGTTCATCTTTATTATCTATATACCACACTGTTTCAGCTGCAAAACCAGTGATTTGAATTTAGAGAAGTAGAATTGCAAGGATTCGAAGCTACTTGGATTCACTGAAATCAACTCGCTCTCCAGTTGATGCTCCCTCATCTCATCTGTCTTTCCAAATAAAGTTTGAATATTCTCCCATACTTCATTTGGTGATGTCAATCCATCAAGATGGAAAAAGAGGTCTCTGGAAATGCTGAGACACAAGAGACCATAAGCCTCATCTCTCCTATTATGCCATTTGATATTCTCTGCTGCTGCATTAGGCTCAAACTCAATTTCCATGGTCACTCTATAGAGTCCATTACTCCTCATCTGAATCTCCATTTGTGCCTTCCATTCAAAGTAGTTGAATGGAGTCAAGATGATGTGGTGAGATTGATCCATTCTTGAGCAACTGCGCCCTTGAATAGACAAATTGTGCTCCCAATGAGTGATGTCGAACCCACAAAAGAAACAGAATAGGAGAGCAATAGAGATACCAAGTATCTGATACCATGTGTAAATTAATCCCAAGCTTAGATCAATTGAAATCATAAAATTGCTTGAAAAATATGCAATAAACACTAAAAAAAGAGACTGAATATGTTGTATCACACAAACCGTTGTTGTATATATTTACACTAGCCAACCTTATATAATAATAGGCTGCTCAATCATATAGATACATCAGGGATTTGAAATCATGAAGATGCCATTCGAATCAGCACAAAAGCAATCTTACCAAAATAGTCAAAATCCCCCATAGGTGCATAAAACACTTTCCTAAGATTCTATCAAGAGGATCATGAATTGGCTGAATGAGTTGTCACAGCTGATAAGTGAAGGAAAGCGGACTAAATCATGATTTTAGGTGAGGAAAAGAAGTAGGGCGAGTTAAGACAAAAACAATGTTGTTTCCTTAAAACTAGCTTTACCTTTTTCCTTATGTTGGCCTTTTTCCCCTGTGACCCAGGTTCAACCCCTCTCCTTTGTCCACAAAACAAAGCCCAAGATATTGAATTGATGGAGCAGATCCCAACCAACATTACCTACAATACAAATGTTGTCTCACCCGAGATATCTTAGTTCTTATGGGTAACTGCCATAACCACGTTTCCGTAGTTTATGCGGGAGGGTGTTTAAGTCCTTGGCCCTGCGCCAAGGTTTCCAACGAAGAATGGGAATGTGGGTTGGTGGTTTACACTTTATATATCAATACAGAAGTATTACTCACCCTTATTTATGTAATATTACGCCAATGCACAGTGAACAGACTTCACAAACATATTCATTACTTGAAATACAACATTCATACAGTTATGTCTTTATAGCACAATACCTAATCAATCATTTAACACAGTAAATATGCACTTGTCTAAGCTACTCAACATTCACACATATACACAACATGTAACATGGAAACCCATCCAGGAAAAAACCACAAGGTGTTCTTCATCTGGAATTGGCATGAGGAAATAGATGCACCTTTTGTCTGTACATAAAGCTAGAGACTATGTTCAATATCTTCTCGTTTATCTATATAGACTTCTCCTCCATTTCATGCTCTCCATTCTTCTCTATCTTTATCACTCTATTCTACTCCTACTTTGTGATCCACACACAACATGGATCAACTCGACCTTCTCTATATATCTGTGCACTTAGCTACAGATCCACTACTCTGATGCACTCAACGATCCATAGTTACCTACTCAAAACTGTTGTATCCTCTAATCAGCTACAAATCGTCTAAATAAATGAGAACTAGCTACTGGGATACTAATTAACTGGCTAACCCATTTACATTTTGGGTTTCTCCTTTTATAGCCTTATTACAGACTTGATATATTCCCATACAGGCTTGTTACAGACTCAATAATGACTCGATACAGACTCTAACAGACTTAGGTTCAGTCGCTATCCCATTCGACTTACTATCCTCAGCCCACAAGATGTCTTTCCCATTCTAGAAATATATGACCAAAAAGGCGCTATTGACCTGACTTACAAAAATGCCTTTACGCTCATGGTTTCCTCCGGCTCCAGCTGAGCTCATACCCACAATCGCTAAGGGCTGCCGCTTCTCTACATCATGTCTTACTATCACTTTTTGGCTGTTAGCTTTTTTGAACGTCTGCTTCCATGAATATTCTGCCATGTCATCACATCCCTTGCTCTGTACTTCTGTCCTAGCTTACAAAACTGGCATAGGTTGCTCATCCCATGCCTTCCCTTTACATTTCTCCTTATCTTCCCTCTATCGCAACATCCTTCCCTTCTTCTTTGATGATGTTTCCTATTTCGTAGGTCCTTCCTCTTCTTCCTTCCTTACTTATGCATAATTATATATGAATTATGCCCTTATATCTTGGGCCCAACAGGACCCCAACACTCACATGTGGCTCATCCCGAGCCACGCCAACTATTGCTCCATAGACTGATTGGCGCGGATTTTGTTATGAAAATCCTCCACGATTTTCATCGGCTTCTCCTTTTCTGCACTTCTTCTTCTTCAAATTTCTGCATGTGCTCCACCAAGTCGAAAGTGACGTGTTTTGACATGTTTCTTTCCACCGAAGACACCACCTCGCGCACCTTCTAGTGCACAAGCTAAATTATCCCTGTGACCCTTTCTGCTTTTGCTTGTAACTCCTCTATATTTTCCTCACGTTGTTGCTGATGTGCATGCAACACAGTTGTTTGTTGCTGTAAGCCACACATTTCTGTAGTTTTAACCTTCTTCTGCTCCAAGGGTAGTTTCTTTATCTCATTTCGCATCTACGCGATAGTTTCTTCCACTGCAATGAGGTCACTTGCAATCTTTTGTGATTGCTCATTGTCCATTAAGGTTTCCCAAGTATGGGAAACTTGGTCCATGACCTTATCACATATTTGTTTAGCATTTTCTATTTCTTTCGCGAACTCGGTAGCTGCGTCTCTCCTTTGTGCCCATAATTCTGGAGGTGTATTGGGTGTCCTTTTCTCCTATAACTACACTACTTTTTTCTTAAGATCCATCACTAATTTTGCTAACTGTGCTATTTTGGAGTCCAGGGCCATTTATAGTGTTATTCCTTCGTCCTCGAAGATGCTATAGGCCATAGTGACTACTTCACTCATTCTTCGGTAGTTATCATCTGACTCTAGTTTCTTTTGTTCAACCTCTTGAATTTCACTCTTGAGTTTCCCGAGGTCTCGATGTGTGGCCTTTCCTAGTGTAGCTAGGTGGTGCTCTCGCAGCCTTATTTCGGTATCAACAACATTCTGGACAACATACACTTCATTCATAAGCATAGATTAAAAATCTATAATGAGTTGGTTAGTATCTTGAAAATCAAGATTAGATTCTGGGGTTCCACACTTATCAACAGCTTCAGGGACCTGTATCATTATTGGCAGGGTGGGCACAGAGGCCACTGTTTTCTCCATTCATGATGTTTCGAAGGGATCTCGGGAGTCCGCTATTGTACTTGGACCATCAACAACAATATTAAGTTCTTCCATTGCTTTATAGAGAACCTTAAGGAGGTCAGTGACTGTACCTGAGAGTTCATGTTGTCGTTCTTCTATACAATTGAAACTAGATAGCGCGGCTTCAGTGATTGCTTCAGTCATGAGTTGTATATCATCAATATCCAAGCTAACAGTGTTTGCAGTTCGGTCGACTTTCATTTTATTCTTTGGTCTGCTTGGAGGCACTTGTTGTTTTTAAGGTTCCCCCTCCTTAACTTGTTCTACCTGAGGTTCCCCCTCATCGTGGTCGGATTCTAGGTCTGTGGGTGGCGAGGGGGTGTGACTTTCATTAGACTGCCCACTCCCCGTGTGGTCTTCTTCTTCATTTTCCTACTCTTGTTGGTTTACGTGATCTTGCTGTTGGATTTGTGCTTCAGGAACTGGAACACGGTACTCTTTCAGTCATCAATCGACAATTTATTGGACCTATTCCTTAGTTATGATAAAATTGGCTTGTATATTCGGCTGGTGCGGCTGCTATCGTGGTTGTAGGTAAACATTGTGCAGAACTACCTTCAAACTTAACGATGGAACGAAAATGTTGGACTATGGCGACATCTAGCCTTGACATGCTCCTTACCTGATGGCGTATAGCCTCCATATGCATAAAGAATTCAATACTGCTTGCTTGTTGTCATTCTTGGTGCTTCTTCTCGAACAAGAGGTTCTGGTACCTCGCCCCTTGATAGGGGACTTGTAGGTTAATACCCTGGTAGTCTTCTGGTTTGGACCATGGAATAAATGAAATTAAAATTTACAGCAAGGAATAGTGGAACACCCAACCCCTTTCTTGTGCATCAATGGCATCTCGAATAAGCTCCTTCAACAAGAATTGACACCAATTGATTTGAATTCCTTCCATGCAGAGGTCTGCAAGCACAATTGCTCCCATCGTACATTGGTATGGATGCATTTTATGGAGTAACTTGGATGTTAATACTTTCACGACAAAGATAATAGTGGGGTTATTAATGGTATTAATCACAAGCCCTCATTTACTTCTTTGTACTATGAATGTTTCCTTCATTCACTTAGATATGGATGCCTCTTGATCCTTTTTGATTAGTGGTGCTGGGTCTATTCCAGAAGATGGAAGGCCTGTAATGGCATCAATGAGCTCAACAATCATGGGTATGGGTTTTCCTAACCAGAGAACCCCCGTCATGGAAAAGTAGCAGTAACTTCTTAACATAGGTGTTAATTTGGGTACCATGCCTAAAATGTTGCATGTATAGGGACGATAATACGCTAGACTTCTTGAGTTTTGCAGCCCATTCCTGTATAACATACATGCGAGGCACCTTCGGTGTGTCTTGCATAATATCTGTATACTGTTCGAGGCCTAAGGCTGGTTTCATTTTGGTGTCATGGTCACCGTAAAATAGACTTTCCACTTTGGGTAAAATATCCTTTACTACCTTCACACCCTCTGGTACTGAAGGAACTAGCAGTGGAGCCTTTCCTTTCTTCGGGATTGAAACTTTGGGTGCATCTTTGCGTAGGGGTGGGACATACGGCGACAGTAAATTTCTTGTCTCAAATCATCTGCCAAAGGGGCTACCTCCGGGGGTGTTACTTCTTTTCCCTTCCGCTTTCTGGTGCTAGTGCATTGTGCCTGCTAAGGCACTGATGGGATTGGTTCGTCCTTCCGAATTGGTTTAGTGGACTTCAAATTGACTCCAGGATATATCCAATGACATCTTCCATTATCGGGGTGGGTGATACAGGCTCGGATTCAACTGTGCTTATTCTTGAGACATAAATGACCATACTATAACCTCACCATTTCATTGCTTAGGGTTTGACACAATAGTAGTATTTTTCCTCAGTATTCCAGGAGCAAAGTCAGGGTAGTGATGCCTGATAAATACCCTAACCGATGTTAGGCATACTTTATACATACAATTGAATTTTTTCGAAAGTAATCTGTCCTTTTCGCTGCATGGGCATACCTCGACTCTTAGATCAAAGCGTTTTGCATTATACCACTACTGTCTGGTCACTGAATTAGTAGTTATTGTTAAGCAGCAGGTTGGTACGCAAAAAGCTTGTTGTCAGTAGTTTTTTTATGTCCTTTTTAACAGGGTGTCATGTATTTTGACACGTTCGATCTCTTTCCACTTTGCACATTCCTTCTGAAACATGGAGATTATGGCGGTTGTGTCACTATCCCTCGGATTCTTCGTGATATTACAACATGCTGTGTAGTTATGTGTAGTTATGTTGTATTGATGGAGGCCTGTGTGCGCAACAGGTATCTCCTCAAAGATTTTGTCCCTTATTATATGTAGCGCAACATCGATTGTTGGATGTTTGCTTGTAAATTCATATGTCTTGGTAAAGTTTACAGTTAAACTTTCCCACTCACTGGTTCCTCGCCGCAACTCTTCTGAGGTGTACCAAACTCTTGGCACCATTTACAAGGTGTGGATGAATCGGTGAGCCCATTCCTATCGCAGGTATGCTTTCCAATCCGTGCGACAGTGCTCAATATGTTTTCTAGGATCTGACAATCCTGTGTATTTTTTATCAGCATAGCTGATCTCATCTCCAAATATGATATCCATCAGTCTTCTACATTGCATCCATTGAGAGTCGGACTATTTATGTGTACCCCACCATCTAGCGAGCGTAGCTTTCAACAGAGTCCAGAGTGGACATTTGCTGTTATTTTGCGACCTTTTCTTCAAATTATTCCAAGAAGGATGCAAGGTTAGGAAATCCTTCATATGTAGGCAGCGTGCTTACTTCGACTCCTACTCTTCGAACATCTCTTGTAATTCTCACACATCTGTGCATGGAGACTTCATGCAGCCTGTTCTACAAGTTTTCTAGGGCCTCTCCTGAGTCAAACGTGCACGTGTTTACACTGCACCAACTCAAGTTTCCATAAGCTATAGGGTTAATATAGTCTTCCTTCGAAGACATAATGTTATACATCTGGTCTAGATAATTCTCTTTCCCTTCACTATGTACAGTCTCAACATATCGTTGTCCTTCAAGGGGATCAATGGGTGCAACCACTCTTATTTCAAAATCTTCAAAAGACAAGATCCTTTTCTTAAAGTTGATGATAGTTTGGTTGTCTATTTCCCATTCAATCCCTAGAAGCACAGGATAGGGGTTTGTGTCATCAACAATGTCAATGACCTCGAAGTCGGCATATGTTCTCAAGCCTTCGACCTCCATAGGTACTTGGGACATCCTACCAATTGGTAGCACTTTCAACTGGTTCGCAAGCCTTATCCGAATAGGATACCAATCCATTCGTGGCATGTTCACGCTTTCCCATGTTTGTCTTGTCAATATATTGACATATGAGCCCAAGTCGAGTATGATATAGTCCATGTCATAATCTCCTATCTGTGC
Organism: Pseudotsuga menziesii; assembly: GCA_001517045.1. NCBI lineage: Eukaryota > Viridiplantae > Streptophyta > Pinopsida > Pinales > Pinaceae > Pseudotsuga > Pseudotsuga menziesii. The sequence continues at coordinate 133,765 of LPNX010830426.1, read as the reverse complement.
AGTCATTCGCAACTCTTGTCCAATCTTCCTTTTGTTGTCGACTTTATTGACTCTTCTTTACGGGAACAGATATTCAGTGTTGCCTTCTATGAGTATTGTCAACTCTGCGACAACATCTTTGTCATGGATTAGTGCTAAACAACTTTTGAAAAAGTCTTTGAGCTTACTAACCTTTTTAGTGGGCGGTCTTCTGATTAGCTGTTCAAATATTTTGAGCATAGCTCTCACTTGTCTAGATGTCTACGACTGATTAGTGTCAACAAAGTCTTGTAGCGCCTCCCAGAATACTTACTTCTCTTGTTGGACATCTAACGAGGCTTTCTTTTGGGCCGTAGGTCGCACCTGCGGATGTCCTTGCGGTGTATTTTGGTCTGCACCTGGCGCAACTCCTCCTCTTGTGACTACAATAAGGTTGGGTTGTATTGGTTCGTTAGAAATCATTTGAATATTTGGATTTGGGTTTGGATTCGGATTCTTCACTAGGTTGGGGTTAACGAAAGTTCTAGCCCACCATTTCGCAATGAGCTGCAGACATTGTTCGACAGTGTGATCAAATGCTTTACAATATGTACAATTTTTTGCAGAACTTTGACAATCTCAGGCAAAGTGTCATGGCTTCCCACAATTATAGCATACAACTTGGCCTATTCCTCAGCCAAATCCTCCTCCTGGTTGCTGTCCTTGACCTCTAAAGTTCCCACCCCCCCTTTGCCGAGGGTATTGTTGTTGTTGAGGATACTAGTTTGACTGATATTGTGGTTGAGGATATTGTTGTTGTCGAAACTGCACAGGATGATACTGAGGTCATGCTTGTTCAACTTGCATTTATTCCTCATTCTTCATCAGGTAGGTATCCATCATTTTCTCTTGGAGCAGTTGGAATTCTTTGCAATCCTTTTCATTATGATCCACCGATCTACAAAATTTACAATACAAACTAGCAGGTGCACTTACAATATTTTGCAAGTACATACATTCCTCGGACTTGTGACCTCTAGTCTGACATACTCTACACCAAGGCATTCCTTGGGTGTTTAATGGATTCGGCACACCTATTGCGACATAATTCATTAGCACCAGGAAATTATCCTTATGGTGTACATCTGTTCTGCACCTGGTACACCATAGTTCCTCATGAATTTCCTTGCCTTTTTTGATGTCCTGGAGATTCACCGTAAGATTGGCCAGCTGTGACTGAATTTGCATCATGCATGAGCCAGTGTCTCTAACTGGAGAGGATTCTAACTTCATGGTTGTCTCTACAACCTCTGTCTGCGATACGAGTTTCTATTGCATCAATGATGTTCATATGTGTGGCAACAGGTGGCACAACCGTATTCGGTTGGACTCTTAATAGTTGAATCTGACTTTCATGTTTAATAGTAAAATAGGAATAATATATTAGATGGTGGTTATAAAATTACAACAAGCTCTCCTTTATGGTACTTGAGCAAGCATAGTGAAGGGTTACACCCTTTCACTAGTAGCCTAATAATCTATTAATTTATAAATAATAATATTAATTAAATATTCACAACATTGCCTTCCCCTTAGGAAATCTTTGTCCTCAAAGCTTGAGTATTTTCCTAATGTCGTCCTTCATTCAGATTCGGTGTCGGTATTATAAACAGAAGAGATTTCTTGTGAAGAGACTTGCAGTTCCTTTCCATTGATGATTCTGCAATGTATTGTTTGATTGTTCCTAAATTTATGGCCTGAGGTCCAGTCATCACCACATCGATGACATGTGTTTTTCTTATTTTTTCTATTATCAGAGTAACTGTTAGATGACTTCGACCTATTTTCCATTTCATAGGCATATGATTGAGGTTTGTGGCATTGATGGCTAGGTGACCAAGTATTTTCACAGTACTTACATTGTGTCTCTTTTTCTTGTCGATAATGGTTATCACCTCTTGTTTTTATTCCTTCCAATTTGCGTTATGTGGCTTTTGCTTTATGTCTTGCTACTTCTACGTTAGGTATGTCATGTAAATTTAACTCTGTTTGGAGGTATGGTTTAAGACCTCCTAGATATGTTTTGAGTCTTTGTTTTTCAAGCAACCCAAATACTCGTTTTGATAAGGATTCCCACTGATGTGTGAATTCCTCAACGCTTCCGAACTGTTGTAGTCTGGTAAGTTTACTGCAAAATTCATCTTCTTTGATTCTTTGAAACCTATTCAAAAAATCATTTTTGAACAAGTTCCAGGTGTAGGAAAAATCTCTTCCACCATAAGTACCAATTATAGGAGTACCCTTCCATATGCACTAAGGCATATTTCAGCTTCTCCTCGTCAGATTGGATATTGTAAATGTCAAAGTATTATTCCGCTTTGTTTAGCCAAGAAACACATTGGTCTTCACTTCCTTTGTATTTCGACAACTCTGTTTTTGTCTTAGGTGGGTACACTATGTAAGGATCATATTGATTGCCTTTTGCCTTACTGTTTGATGGTGTCTCGGAACTACTGGACAATGCAAGTGACGTTGAACTGCTTCATTGTGGGCAGTGATTTTTAGCCTTTTTATTCTTTACTATCTTACTGATAGTGTCTATTTTGTTGTTTAATCGAGCCTCCATTTTTGGTAGTACTTTTGTTTCTATCTCTTGCTTAAGTGTCGCATTGTTAATCTTTATTTCTTTTTATAATTATTCTTGATTCTTGGCAAGTGCTTCGTGTGTGGAAGCATGAAATGAGGCATCTAGCATGTCTGGACTACTGACTTGGTATGTATTAGCCATTAGTATTTGTAACACCTCCATTAATGTATTATGGTTCTGCATCATGGTGCTCAAGTTTTGTGTTATGGTGTTTATGTTTTGAGTCATAGTACTCATTTTTTCATCCAAGTCTTTTTTTTTTGTTCAGGATGTCAAAATTTTCATCTAGCCTTCTTTTTAGTACCAGAACAACTTCGTCTTTGATTTAATTTTTAAGCAAAGTATTGTTATTTTTCATCTCTTCCTTCAAGTTTTCTTGGTTAGCGACAAGGGACTTGATGTCCTTCTCCATTTTTTTGATTTGTGGCTTTCGTTTCACCATGGTCTTGGACCTTGTATGCGGAGGTGCGTACTAAGACACCATTTTGGCTTTTGAGGGCTGGAAATATATATATATATATATATATTTCAATAATAATAATAAATATTAATTAATTGATTAATTAATATTATTGTTGTTTTTTATAAACTATATAATATTTGGTATATAGTATAATAATATTTATTATTTAGAAATAATAAAATTATTATAATAATTTTTTTTTTGTTTTTTGTTTTTATTTTTTGGAATTTAGGGTTTCTGTCTACCCGAGGAGATCGCGTGAAGGAGGGAAATGCTGAGCGATAGGTAGATCAGACTGGATGCTGGAAGAGGCGGTGATTGGGATTGTAGGAATGGCTTAGCAGCAGAGTTGTGTAAAATGTGGGAAGGGCGAGTTAAGGCATAGCGGGGGAAGATGGCTGAGGAAAAGGGAACACTGGAGGCAGAGCGATGCGTGGTGAGGAGGATTATGGCCATGGAGCAATGTGCATAGGTGGCGGTTGGATCAGCACAGAAGGAGGATTGGATCAGCACGGGAGCGAGGTTTGGATGTGTGGGTTGGGAGATGTGCAGGAGGGGTGGTTGTGGAGGAAGGAGGGAGCACAGGTGTGTGCAGGAGGGTGGCATGCAGGTGGATGCATGCAGCAGAGAGGCGCACAGGTGGAGTTTGGATGCCCACTGCGATAGTGGAGCAGTGAGAGGGAGTTGGGATGGTGGGGAGGAGTTGAACGCCGATGGAGGAGCGCCCAATGCAAGCAGTGAAGGAGACATGGAGCGCGTGGAGGAGGCAGGTAGCGAAGAGTAAGAAGGACGGAGGAACAACAAAATGGGGATAAGAGATGGAGGTTGAGCCAAATCCGAGCTCAGGATGAAGGAGCGAATCTGCTCTGATACCACTTGGCACAACCGAATATGTTCGGACTCTTAATAGTTGAATATGACTTTCATGTTTAATAGTAAAATAAGAATAATATATTAGATGATGGTTATAAAATTACAATAAGCTCGCCTTTATAGGACTTGATAAAGCATAGTGAAACATTACACCCTTTCACTAGTAACCTAATAATATATTAATTTATAAATAATAATATTAATTAAATATTCACAACGATAGGGCATCAATGAACTATTCCTTGTGTTGTACATATGACATTTGGAAACTAACCTTGGGCATTAACATCTTAAATCTCTAGTCAAAATCCAAAACAGATTATGTCGGTAGCTGCTTGATATCTTTGATCTCAGTGATACATTGTGACTCAGACTTTGGTTTCTTAAATTCATCAATCAACTCGAGTCTAATATCATTGAGTGTCTTTGGGACCACTCCTACTGGTACTATGGAGAACTTCATATACCAGTCTAGTGCACAACCTCTATGCTTTCTTGATGTTCTCGTCCTGGATCTGTCGTACAGTCCAGACGATGTCACATAGAAACCAATGTTGTTCTAGGTCTTTGAGCCCATTCCCATTGAATATTCAGAGCTTAATGTTAGTTCCAGCCATTGGATTGATCGGTACTGTATTAACTGTTGGTACAATAGCAACAAAATGTGGACTAGTCGGACTTCCTTGTTCTCCATTTACAGCATTAGTACTACTCGTATTTACAGAAATACTTGGATATTGGTCTAGTGATCTTACCTCTGGTACTGTAGGGGAGTAGTGTACACATTCTTGTTCCAGAGCTTCAGTTGATTCCTCAGATGCTTCATCCCCTCTGAGATTGGCTGATACTCCTCTTCATCGTCACATGATCCTTCGTCTAGGTACGATGTAAACTCATAGCCTTCTTCTTCTTTCTCTGTTTTGCAACTGCCTCGCTCGAACAGAGTTTTTCACCTTTTGCTAGACCAGAATCTTCTTCCGCTTCTCAAAAATCTAGATTCTAGTTTAGTTCCACCTTCTCCTGGAAACATATCAATTTAGGGTTCTGATGAGACATATCCACCCTTTGCTATTCCATCTATCATTCGCAGAATTCCCTTTTCGCATATAAGGATTTTGATCCACGTCTTCCAAGATGAGAGATATCGATTGCGCGGTCCCTGGAATTTTTTTCTTCTTGGCCTCACTATATGAGGTTATCGTATCAACAACGAACTTAGTTATATATCCTTCTATGATAATATCTACCCAGAAGTCCACAACCCTTGATATAGGGTTGTTGATTCTTTTCGGACGCTCAATAAAGAACAGAGTCCATTCTGTCAGTTTTCTTCCTTGAATTTTTTTTGTTTTGTTTCTGGGTTGCTAACTTAGACAACCTTTCATACAACACAATGGGGAACTCGACAAAGAAAATCTAGTGGATGTCTAAATATATGTACCATTCTAACCACTTCGTCAGCGTCCACCGAGATCCTTCACTCTCTTTCCGTGCAAACTCTAGCTCTTTTACGTCCACCCAGTTTTAGATATATGATTTTGTGGGATGCCAGAACATGTCCCTCACCACAACACTTCAGGGTCCCAGAAATAGAACCATTTGTTGGCCTTTTCCCCCTATGACCTAGGTTCAAACCCTCTCCTTCGTCAATGCAACAAAGCCCAAGATATCGGCCTGACGAAGCAGAGGCCAACCGGCAACACCTGCGTCACAGATGTCATCTCACACAAGATATCTCAGTTCTTATGGGTAACTAGCAGAACCACGTTTCTGCAGTTTGTGCAGGAGGGTATTTAAGTCCTTGGCCTTGCACCAAGGTTTCCAACGAAGATCGAGAAGGTGGGTTGGTGGTTTTCACTTTATATATCAACAAAGAAGTATTACTCTCCCTTATTTATGCAATCTTACGCCAATGCACAGTGAACAGACATCACAAAAATATTCATTAATTGAAATACAACATTCATACAGTTATCTATTTAAAGCACAATACCCAATCAATCATTTAACATAGTAAATATGCACTTGTCTAAGCTACTTAACATTCACACATATACACAACATGTAACATGGAAACCCATCCGGGAAAAAACCACAAGGTTCTCTTCATCTGGCATTGGCACGAGGAAATAGATGTACCTTTTGTCTATTAATAAAGCTACTGACTCTGTTCAAGATCTTCTCGTCTATCTCTACAGACTTCTCCTCCCTCTCATGCTCTCTGTTCTTTTCTATCTTTATCACTCTACTCTACTCGTACTCGGTGATCCGCACACAACTTGGATTGACTCAAACTTCTTTATCTCTCTGTGCACTCATCTGCAGATCCACTAATATGATGCACTCAACGATCCATAGTTACCTACTCAAAACTGTTGTATCCTCTAATCAGCTCCAAATTGTCTAAACGAGAGCTAGCTATTGGGCTACTGATTAACTGGCTAACCCATTTACAGCTTGGGTTCTCCTTTTATGGCCTTATAACAGACTCGATATATTCCCATACATGCTTGTTACAGAATCAACTTCAGTCGCTATCACAAACGACTTACTATCCTCATCCCACAGGCTGTCTTTCTTATTGTAGCAACATATGACCAAAAAGGCGCTATCGTCCTGACTTACAAAATGCCTTTACACGTGTGGTTTCCACCGGCTCCAGCTGAGCTCATACCCACGGTCGCTAAGGGTTGTTGCTTCTCCACATCATGTCTTACTGTCACTTTCTAGCTGTTGCCTTATTTGCACGCCTGCTTCCGCAAATATTTTGCCATGTCATCACATCCCTTGCTCTATACTTCCGTCGTAGCTTACAAAACTGGCGCAGGTTCCTCATCCCGCACCTTCCCTTTACCTTTCTCCTTATATTCCCTCTTCTATCGCAGCATCCTTCCCTTCTTCTTTGATGTTGTTTCCTATTTCGTAGGTCATTCCTCTTCTTCCTTACTTAAGCATAATTCTATATGAATTGTGCCCTTATATCCCGGGCCCAACACTTTAAAACTGTTGAAAAAGTAGGAAAATATGGATTAGGCAGGAATGCACACTTTCTAAACTGGGCAGTCTGATGGGTTGTCAGAATATTCTCCATAATCTTTTTAAAGCGCTCTTGGAGGAAAATTTGGCATGTTTGACCACAAAAATGCAAGTGGATGCCAACTAGCTAGTGTAGGACCTAGGAAATGAATTAAATTTTTTATCCTAAGTATGGGAATGGGTTTTGATTATTCGAACACCATGGAAAAAAAAACTTAAAAAAATGTACACAAATACCATGAAGAAACAAAAAGTAGGTGGAGGGACGAAATTTTCCTTCTTAGTGTTCATCCCAAAAGAGGAAAATCCTACTTCCTTCTCAAGATTCTCTCCATTATCATTTTGTAACTCTTCCTATAAAATACTAAACAAAATATTAGCAAATAGATTTAAAAAATCATGCTTTCCATTATTGCCGAGAATCAGACCATATTCATGTAAAACGATCAAATTGTGGACAATATAATAATGGCGCACGAAGTGGTGCTCTCTAGCAAATATCGAAAGGAAAGAGGTGTGGTGATCAAAATTGATATGGAAAACGCCTTCGATACAATAAGGTTAACATTTCCTTTTAAAGTTATTGAAATTTTTGCTTTTGATAAAAATTCTATCAATATTATAAGTTCTTGTGTTAGAGGTCCATGGATTTCCCTGCTGGTCAATGACAATCCAGCTGGCTTCTTTAAAAGAATTCAAGGCTTGCGATAAGGTTTCCCAATGCCACTTTCACTATATCCATTAGAGAAAATTTGGGGTCTAAAATGGGCCTCATATGAAAATTATCCAACCATGATTTCTTGATGAGTTGGAATTCAAGAACTAATAGAATTTCAAGAAAAAGTGTCAATCATAATGGTTGACTTGGCATATTTGTCATGAAAACAAACTACTTTTTTCTTCATATTTTCAACATCTCTCCCTGTGGTTTTACTCAAATTTTGAGTGGGAGCACTCGTTGGATGCATAATTAAATTCTGCATCCAACGAGTATACACATTGCATGCTTTTGATTGACCCCACCCCATGAAAAACGATAAATACATAAAACATATCAAAATTATGTAGTGTAGGTACTTGTATGCGGAATTCAATTGTACACCCAATGAGTGCTCTCACTCGAAATTTGAGTAAAACCACAGGAGGTGATGTTGAAAATATGGAGGAAAAAATTAGTTTTTTCCTCTTCCTCTAAAATTGATAAATATTATTTTATTATTTTAACTAATATTTTATTATTATCCTTAGGAGACCCATTTCAAACCCCAAATTTGCTCTAATGTCATAATGGCATAGGCACTGACCAAAAAGTTGGAGCTACAAAGAACTAAGGGGAATATACTAGACATCTCCATTACTAGAGGCGTTAAATCCCTTAATCATTCTCAATTCACTGATGACACATTGCTTCTTAGAGGAGTATCCACAATAATAGCCACAAGATTAAGGATTGTCTTGGATTATTTTCTCGATGTAGTTGGAGGGGTAGTAAATAAAGGAAAAATTAATATCTATGGATGGAGTGTCAATACAACAAATATATAGAACATTGCTAGAATATTGGGATTTCCCTACACCGACAAGTGGAAGAACTTCAAGTAGCTTGGCATGCCTATCTCTCTATGAAATCCCAACATGGAAATATATAGTGATGTAATAAGGAAACTAAAAGGGAATTTTGATAAATGGGGTGAAAATTGGATGAATCCTACTGGGTGTATTGTCCTCATTAAGTCGGTTCTCATTGCTTTACCTATATTCAAATTCTTTGTGCTCCTAGCCCCCAAGGGGGTGATATCAAATATATCCATTGAAATTCATTAGTTCCTACAAGGAGGAAAATCTAACTCCAAAAAGTATCATCTCATCAATTGGAATATGGTCTTAGCTTCCCAAAATAGGGGAGGCCTCAGAATAAAAGACCCTTCCATCATGAACAAAGATTTACTAAGGTGTGAAGATACTGTGGAAGCTGATCACTAGTAAATTGGAGTGGTGGACACTAGTAGAAAATGTGAGATAAATGACTAAGAAAACTACTAAAAATCGCATATAAATGATTAAATTTAGTCACGTGACTAACAATTATTTATTACCAGTCACTTATAACGCGACTAAGTCCGCAACTAAAATTTTTAAGTCATTTATTGGTTGTTTTGATTGATAGATTTGGGTGCATATTTAGTTGTTGTTTTAGTCATTAATTGTTGTTAAATGGTCATTTATTTAGTTATTGATTGTTTTTAACCGGTCATTTATTTAGTCATTGATTGTTGTTAACTAGTCATTTATTTAGTTATTGATTGTTGTTAACTAGTCATTTGTTTAGTAATTGATTGTTGTTAACTGATCATTTATTTAGTCACTGATTGCTATTAACTAGTCATTGATTTATGTAGATAGGAAATAGAGGAATCAAACCACCTACCTCTTTCCTGTAAGGTAGGTGCATTTCCATTGAGCTAGTACCCTTTAGGATTTGGGGAAATGTCGAGACATAGACATAGATGCATTTGACTACCATAGATCTATTTGTCTTTATTAAGTGCATTATGTTCTAGTGTGTCTAGATACAACTTACGTGGAGTGTTATGCCTATGTTATAGTAGCAATCATAACGGTTGTAAGGACTAAGTTTCCATATCTTATTGCACCCCCCTTCTAATGATAATAGATGTCATATACTTATTTTAACTACAAACTACTAATCATGCAACCTTTGTGATATATGTGTAGACCTGTTACTTATAAAGCTAAAATACACAAAAATGAGTGGAATTAAGACCAACAATCAATGATATTTCTCTTCCCCCACTATCAAAACCATAAAACAAACACTAACATCTACTGTCACCATATAATATTCTACAAATACATTATAGTTAGCATATAAATGACAACAATGAAGTAAAACCCATTGTGTGAAAGTATAAAACATGAACATAGATTTATACTCAAGGTTGTGTGGTTGTTTATCTCACAATGAAAAGAACAAAATATACAAGACATAAATGAAGCTTATATAATAGATTTCACACTGCAAAATTAAGAAGAAGCCATGGTCATATTTAGGTGTTTGCAAAATGAACAAAACTTGCCAGACATGAATAAATTAGATAAAATCTACCTGATCTCAATTTTAGTGTTGCTATGTGAGAGCATGATTGTAGGGGAAACAAGAACCATAACTACATAAAGGTGTTTCAAAGCATGGCCACTTATAGTGTAATGTGTCCATCTATAAATTGGCTTAGTTGTTGCCTCTCCTAGTTTATCCAAGAGATAAAATATTGCAAATTTGGCATATTAGATGTTTGCTAAAAAAAAAAAAAAAAAAATTGTGCAGAAGGATAGACATTCATCCCTATTTTGCATGTTTAAGAATGGAGAGCATTAAAATAAAGCATGCACAAGCATACCGTTGTGTAGGACAATGTTTGGAGTCTAGAAAAATCCTATTATGTAGTTGGGATATGTGTCTCTCCCTTCAATATCATCAAACTCAAGAAGATCAATGCAATGAAAAAGTAAAGTTATAATCATATCACTCATCATCTATGGAGTAGGATGGATGGATTATCAATTGTTAACCTCTAGAAAATAATGTCATTGCAAGAATTCATTTTTTTGCATCTGAATGTAAACAATAACATAATTTTGATGTCCATCAGAAAGGAATGGGCAGATTCTCCCATAGATTTATGTGCATAAGAAAGGAATGGAAATCATTTGGGCAATGAAACTATAGATTCATACACCTTCAAATACAACATATGATCACTGGGGAATTCATAAATTTACAACATTCAAGCTAGCAGATAGATATTCATGACCCATTAACATTAGTGATGATTATCAACACGGAATAACATGAAAATATAACATAATCTATAAGCAAAAGTAGATATACAATACAATGCCCCATCCTTCCTCATGTTAATCAAAATCCCCCATCTTTTTCCATCAGGGAAGAGATTATGATAATGAAGAATACTACCCTAAACACAATAATAATAGGTTTAAAGAAAAAGATTATTTTCTTAGAGTAATACATGATAAACTAAACTAGACATGTTTACTAAAAGGAAATAGCATTACTAAGAAAAAATAACTACCTCAGTATTAATAGCCCATAAGGTTTAGAGCAATTGGTAATGAGTAATTGAGATGAGAAGTTGTAAATAGAAGGTTATGAGTTCAAATCCCAAGTGGGTACTTACAAACTAACTAAGTTCAATTAAACTAAGTAATATGTCAGATTATGTAGTAGAGTGATAAATGCCTGCGGCCACAACATTGTAGGCCGTTGGATCTCAAACAAGTTGAGATCCAAAGGGCCACAACATTGTGGGCCGTTGGATCTCAAACAGGTTGAGATCCAAAGGCCCATAATACTGCCGCCGCAACACTTATTACTCTACTGCATGTAAAATATTTTTTGTTCTATATATTATGAAGATGAAAGATATCCATTTCTTCCAACATTGTAATTTCAATTTTATGCTCCAACTTAATGTTCACCAATAATAAAGCAATAAATGATACGAACGACGGTGATCTCTAAAGTCACTAAATCAATATCATTGAAAAAAAATGTTTTGAACATAAAGAAGTAATTGAACATAGGTCCATATTCGTCAAATACTACCTAAAATAAAGATTAAAAAATATTGCCAAAACTTTTAACAAACAAATCTAAAAGTCCATTTAGCAAACTTTTAGATTAAAAAAGAAGACCACATCTAGTAGTCAAAAGAATTCATTGACTATGAAAAATCATGTCTAAATTTTTTCTTTGACGCGACTACTGATACAGATCATTTCTCAATTGACAATGGACTCCAAATTTTGTATATCTAAATTACACCTAAAACTACTACATGCATATTATTATACCTTTTACTAAAAATATAAGCCTACATCTTGATACTTATGTGGGTTACTTTTTCAAGGTACTATACAATGTGGGTTACTTTTTTAAGGCGCTATACACTCCATGGTTTTTCATTTTTTAGGCATGGCTACTATAGCTACAACACCCACAAACTCCACTACATATTTATACAGATATTACATGCTTAACTCCCTGGTAAACATCATTCTTCCTTTGTTGCATCCTATTATGCACTTAACCACATAAAAAATATAATTGTTTTAGGTAACAACATAATATAAATGAAAATTCTTGGCAAATTTGTGAATAATTAACTTTATAACTTTGGAGTCTTGGACCTTCTAGGAAACAAAACAAATACATGCGTGCAATGATTACTCATTTGTGAGAACATAAGGCTTACATGTATAATAGTTACCTACATGACTTGGGTATTAGAAAGTTTTGGGTGTTAGACAAATAAGACCTCATGAACTCTATATATAGAGGTGAATCTCATTGTAATAACATGAAATATGGGGGGGCGTGGCTCGATGGGCCTAGGTGAAGGCCTGGATTGATGACACTAATGGATAAGTAGAATAGATTTCCATATCAGAGTCCATCACAGGTAGCAAGAGGGTCTTCTAGTTCAGAGGGAGAAACTACAACAATGAATGATGTGGTGGGATTAGTGATTGATCTTAGAGGAGGTTCTTCCAGAAGTACCTTCCTTGATAAGTGTTAGAGTTTGTAGCTCAGACAAGTAATTCTACATTGGCTTGGTGTCTAGTATGTAGAAGTGTCCTATAATTTTTCCTTCAAAGCTCAAACTAGGGCTAAACTATATATTTAATTTGTTTACTGAAACAACCACACATGAACTTCTTTACCTGTATGCAACGAAATATAAAAGCTGAGAAACATTCGCAACATCACATCACAATATAGACAGTATTATTTTGGGTATGGAAACCCCCAGAAAAAGCTATGATGGGAAAATGGGTGTAGTAGTTAGATATGGAATTTATATTATTAAGATATGGAACTTTTACAACCAATAGGTAAAATGTACTCAACCTGGAAAACTGAAACCTCAACAAAATCATTTGGAAACCTAGCAACAAAACTCATCTACTTTGCGCAGTTGTACGACCCTGCGTCAGCAGTACGGACTGTTGTACGGAATCCGTACAGATGCTGACATCAAAAGTACAGATCCGTACAGAACTGTACGACATCAGTACGACCCTCTTGTTGGTTGCTGCAATGCTCCTCTGCATGATCAATACGGTCTTTGCTCAACCTCGTGAACCTGTCAGAAAACTTCTTCTTTGTATTTTTTGGAAACTCCTCCATCTGACTTTTCTCTGTCTGTATCTCTCTTGTGTACCTGTGTACGTGTCCTCTCCACCAAATTTCCTTTTAACTTTATTGGCTAAGTGAAAACCCTAACCCTCACTATGGATCTATGGATGAGATCCTCCGGTGAGAATCAATGGCCAAGATTAGATTAGCCATCACTTAAATATTTCACTTTTCACTTTAATAAAGTGATTCCATTAAAGTGAAAATGAAATTAGAATAATTAAAGTATTTTCCTATGTCAAAACTTAGGAAAATCACTTTAATAGATTTGGCTTCCAGTTTAATGTCTCTCTAGCATGCAAGGACACGTCCAATGCTAGAAGACCTTCCTTGTTCTTGTTTTCTAACATTCCCTCTCAAGGAGGAAGGGATTCGGTATCAACCCAACTTATCCCTGAACTTCACAAAACTGTGTCTGTAAAGTGCCTTAGTGAAAATGTCTACGACCTTCTCATTTGTATGTATGTACTCCAATCAAATGGTTCCTCTCTGAACATAATATTTCAAGAAGTGGTACCTGATTTCTATGTGTTTGCTCTAGTCATGAAACATTGGATTTTCAGATAGCCTGATGCCACTCTGATTGTCACAGTGAACTACTGTAGCCTCTATCTCACACTCGAACAAGTCTAAAAATAAATTCCTTAGCTACATACCCTCATAAGAATCCATGCTAGCTGCCATGTACTCAGCCTCTAATTCCGATCTCAATGCAACTGACTTTTGATTCTTGCTGAACCAAGAAACAACCCCTAATCCAATGTTGAAACAATAGCCTAAACTACTCTTCCTATCCTCTACACATCCTTCCTAGTCAACATTTGTGAAGCCTACTAACTATACACTCCACTTGCATTCATAAACCAATCCATACTCCATTGTACCTCTGATGTAGCGAAGTATGTGCTTCACAGCTGTCAAATGCATTCTCTGAGGGTCCACCTGGAACTGGCTCAAAGATTTGATTGTAGACCTAATGCTTGGTCGTGTGTTGACCAGGTACATAAGCGATTCAATAAGCTGACGATACAAGGTAGGATCAAATTATTCTGACCCTGAGGCATCAATCTTCCTCCATTTGTAAACTAAAGGTATGGCCATAGGATTAAAGTCCTCCATCCTGAATCTCTTCAAGATCTCTACTGCATACTTCCCTTGACCAATGAAGAAGCACTCATCTCTCTGCCAAAATTCCAAGCTTAGGAAGTAATGCATCAACCCAAGGTATTTCATCTCAAACTCAACTGCAAGGTTGGACTTGCAACCTCCAATAATCCTCTCATCTCATGTAAGAAAGAGATTATATACATATAAGACCAGTATGAGAGGCACCTCACCTGTCAAGAAATACAGGTTGTGGTCAGTCTCACTCTGTTGAAATCCCATCTCCTATAGATAGTTGTCTATCCTCGAGTATCATGCTCGAGGTTCCTGCTTGATCCCATAAAGAGTTCTATGCAGCATGCATACATGCGTCTCCGTGTTCTCCACATCAAACCCCTCTGGCTGCTCAATATATACCTCCTCCTATACAACTCTATTGAGGAAGGAAGTCTTGATGTCCAAATAGAAGAATACCTAGCAATAGGGGCGAAGATATCCTCACAGTCAATACCCTCCTTCTATGAAAACCCCTTAGCCACGAAATGCACCTTATACTTATCCACACTTTCGTCTGCTTCATGATTTACCTTGTATATCAATCTGGATCCCACCACCTTTTTACCTTCAGGTCTTGGCACAACCCCCCATACTCGATTCTTCATGATTGAGTCATACTCCTCAACCATGGCCTCTTGCCACACATCATGTTGTGTAGCCTCCTCGAAAATGGAAGGTTCAGAGTTTATCAACTCTATCATCAGTGCCATATAACTGAGTCTCTCTGGTGGTTTGATCTGCCTCATGGAGATCTGTGGAGGATAAACCTGCCTGGAATCCTGAACTGTGGACCTAAACCACTTAGGCCTTGGCCTAGTGTCTACCTATTGCGACTGTTGGATGTCCGTCTCCTACTGCAGCTCATCCTCCAGGTCAATGACTCCAAGATCCTTTCCACATGAATCCCTCTGATTACCAGAACCTGTGCCCTGTGTCTGTACATGTACCTCTGGCTCCTCCAACTTGACCCCCAAAACCTTAGCTGGCTATTGCTATGCTGATAAGTCCATAGATCTATGCAAATCCTGATCCTCATCAAAATGGACATCCCTACACACAATTATCCTCTTGTGAGCATGTATGTATACTCTGTATGCCTTTGAAGTCTTGCTATAACCAACATAGTAAGCCCTTCTCTCCAGAAGGGTCCAACTTCTTCCCAGTGTCAGCATGAACATGACAAAAGCAGACCCTCCCAAATATGCAAATATGAATCACATCTAGGCGAGTTCCTGTGAAGATCTCCTCAGGTTTCTTCCTACCCAAAATGTGTGGGGACACTTGTTCCGAATGTATACTGCAGTCCTCTATGCCTTGGCCCAAAGGAACATTGGTAATCATTGATAAAAAAACATGGCCTTAGATGCTCCTACCATAGTCCTATTCTTTCTCTCTGCCACTCCATTATGCTGCAGGGTATGAGGCATAGTGTGCTCCTTCTTGATCCCCTCTGCCGAACGATACTCCAAGAACTCATTGGAGGTGTACTCTCCACATCTCTGATGCGTTCTTCTTCCCAGGAAGGTGAGGGACTATGTGGTCCTTCACCCCATCCAAGATGATCAACATGGATCTGGAATCAATCTTCTTCCAAGCTACCAAATCTATCGGATCTGTGGGTGAAACCTTCGTGGAGACAATGTGCTCGTCTGCATCACGAACATCCAGGATCCTTGTGATCCTTTCTTTCCATGTAGGAAAGTTCTGAGCCCCCTAGAGTCTATCCTCAACTCTCAATTGCACGACCATATTGAAGTGTTCCTGTCAAACCTTAGATCTGCAATCTAGGTTTGTGTTTTCAAATAGATCTACACATGATCTATCATTGCTGGTGCAAATCTCTCGGATTTAGCTCACCAGAGATATGATACCATGTAAATTTTCCTTCAAAGATCAAACTAGGGATAAACAATATATTTAATTTGTTTACTGAAATAACCACACATGAACTTCTTTACTAGTATGCAACGGAATATAAAACTGAGAAACATTAGGAGCATCACATCACAATATAGACACTATTATTTTGGGTATGGAAACCCCTGGAACAAGCCAAGATGGGAAAACCGGTGTAGCGGTCAGATATGGAATTTATCATTTATCAAGATATGGAACTTTTACAACCATCACGTAAAATATACCCAACCTAGAAAACTGACACCTCAGCAAAACCACTGAGCAACCCAACAGCAAAACCCAACTGCTCTGCGAAGTTGTACAACCCTGCGTCAGTTGTACGACCTATTGTATAGAATCTGTATGGATGCTGACATCAGCTGTACAAATTCGTATGAAACTATATGGTAGCAGTACGACCTTCTTACTGGCTGTTGCACCACTCCTCTACGTGATCAATACGGTCTCTGCTGAGTCTGGCGAACTTGTCGAGAAACTGCTCCTCCGTCTTTTCTGGAAACTCCTCCGTCTGACTTTCCTCTATCTATATCTCTCTTATGTACCTTTGTATGTGCCCTTTCCACCAAATATCCTTTTAACTTTATTGGCTAAGTGAAAACCCTAACCCTCACAATGAATCTATGGATGAGATCCTCCGGTGAGAATCAATGGCCAATATTAGATTAGCCATCACTTAAATATTTCACTTTTCACTTTAATAAAGTGATTCCATTAAATTCAAAATCGAATTAGAATAATTAAAGTATTTTCCTAAGTCAAAACTTAGGAAAATCACTTTAGTAGATTTGGCTTCCAGCTTAATGTCTCTCTAGCATGCAAAGACACATGCAATGCTAGAAGAGCTTCCTTGTTGTTGTTTTCTAGCATGCCCAAGACAAGGAACTTTCTAGACATAATTTGTAAAAGTGCCTTTTATAATACTTTAGGCAATAGGTCAATTGTGTTAGAGGGCCTATGGTATTGGAGAGCTTGTGGTATTTGAGAGCCCATGTTATTTGCATAAAGTGGATGTTATAAAAGAGTCTATGGATAATTGCAGAGAGGATGTCATTGTCAGTGTGTGTGAGATACATTGATAGTGAGTGATCAGATCTAAGAGAGGGATTCTCTTAGAGGCTTTAGAGAGAAGGATTCTCTCAAGGTGAGATATGTGAGTAGATTATAAGAGAGGGATTCTCTTAGAGGATTTGGAGTGAGTGATTCATTTAAGCTAGGTTTTTCTTTACTAGTGGAGCTTTGAGCACAATTTACAGCGAGTGAGTCAAGAGTCCAAGCGTAGGGTGGATTTAGGGACACCTTGGCCTTAGGAAGCTATGGGAGGTGGTTTGAGGATTTTCGGGGTTGTATTGACTCAGATTCGGTGTGTTATATCCAGGAACCTGAAACTGTAAGTGTTGTTAGAAATATGCAATAAGAAGACAAATTGTTTGTTGGTTTTCCCCAGGGATTGGGGTTTCCAGGTTAAATCTCAATATGTCGATATGTGTTGATGAATTCTTGTGTTCTTTTTTGTTGTGCATCATTTGTTAAGTAAATCCGTGTATTGCTATTTCTGATTCAATTTTATGTGTTAAATTAAAATTAGGTATAAAATTAGTTAATACATATCAATTATATATCGTTTATGAAAACTTAACGGGCTCTTTATTTTTCTTAGTGTCGGGAGTTGCTTAACTCCTTCCCAATTATGCTATTTTTTCTTTCTCACAACTATCGTTCGTATTTAATTTTGCAATTGGTCTTCACATGTGCCAATTAGCTACCACTGTCAATGCTCCAAGTTCCTTGTATTTTCATCTACTAGCTCGATACCAATCACTCTTCCCTGACACTTCCTCTTCTGCAACATGTCATTTTAGATTTGCAGCGCATTCCTTTGGATTCCATGGTTTCCTCTAGTACGTTAATAATCTCTCCCACTCTCGATTCAACGCCATTGACTTAAGAGTTCTATAATCTACATCTAATAATAATTATACATGATCTAGTCATGTTGACATTTCAACTAAATGCATTGTTGGAGTAATTAACTCCTACTTCTCTTTTGCTTAGTGTTTAGTGTGAGATTTTATTATTGAGGAGTTTGTTAGATCTAGTTGGTTATGGGATCTTCGCTAACTATTAGATCCTTTATATGTGTCTGGTTGAAATATTCTCTCAACTAAATAGATTGTGTAGCTAAGATAGATTATATATATCTTAAATTAATCTTGATGTATATTATATTGATTGAATACTAGAATACAAACATTTTTTGATGTGTGTAATATTGATTTCTAAGTTCGTATGCTCATTGATTTGGTAACTTCCTCGCGGGAAGTCCCATAACAAGTAAGTGTGTGAATAGATTTATTTTGTGAGTTTGTTTGGTTGTGTGCATCTGTGTGGGTTGCTAGCTTGCTAGTAGTTGTGCTGTAGTTCATCACTTTGTTGGTGCCAATGTTTATTTCTTACATCTCTCAATCTGCCATCGCTACAACTGTCAAACCAAATCAAATTGCAATTTGGAGAAAACTGATGTTTGCATATTCACCCATTATACAAAGAACACAAATTGATTCTGGTTTACTATTGAGAGGTATACACAACGTCTTCCAAAGAAAAGATGACCGATGCAAAATTCTTGAAAGTTACTACGGTTAAGAGAGGATGGCCTTCTTGGGATTACTATCTTCAATATGATCTATTTTCTTCTAGATTGTAGGCCACCAGAATGAAGACTTGATGCCCTGTGCGTGCCGCGAAGAAGGATTTAGAGACTCAATGTTGTGCCATATCTTGAAGAGAACAACGATATTTGTTTCATTAGCAGTAGATTCTGAATCTCGAGATCTAAATAAGTTGGAAGTGTGTGTCGAATTTATTGTTTTATTGGGTGTTCAATTTGGCGAACAATATTTATTATGCAGTAGAGTAATAAATGTTGTGATGGCAGTATTGTGGGTCGTTGGATCTCAAACAAGTTGAGATCTAACGACCCACAATGCTGCCACCGCAACATTTATTACTCTACTGCATGTAAAATATTTTTTGCCGTGCAGTTTGAAGAGATTTTGTGACATAACTGAAAAGCTTGTGTTTCGTGAGTGAGGAGGTGCAACAAGAACACTGCCATTTGGTTGTCTACATTTTGTAATCTTGGTGTGCTTGTGATTTTGTATACTTGTGAGATGAAAGAGGTAATGTTGTTAGGCCAAAGTCTGGATACATTCAGTATCTACATTACTTTCTTATATAATGGGTGGATATAACGAGTTATGTATTTCGACAAATGGAAGTATGTCAATAGAGTGAGTCGGTATCTAGAATGTATTTTTGGACAACGAGTTATGTATTTCGACAAATGGAAGTATGTCAATAGAGTGAGTCAGTATCTAGAATGTATTTTTGGACAAATACAACGAGCTATGTATTTCAAGTAGTAGCTCGAATGAATGGTTGTGTGAAAGAGTGTAGTTTAAGAGATTTCAAAAGTGGATAGAGATATTGATAAAAACTATACTAAATAGTGGTAATAAAGATCAGAGATTAAATCCAAGTACTTGTTAAGGGAGGGTGTTAGAGTAATTAACTCGTACTTGTCTTGTGTTTAGTGTGAGATTCTATTATTGAGAAGTTTGTTAGCTCTAGTTGGTTGTGAGAGATATTTTCCAACTATTAGAACCAATTTATGTGTGTGGTTGATATATTCTCTCAATTGAATGGATTGTGAAGCTATAATAGTTTATCTATCTTAAACTAATCTTGATGAATTCATATTGATTGAATAATATAATTAAAATAGTTTTTGTTTGTGTACAACATTGATTCCTAAGTTACACTTCATCATGGCCCATTCTCAACAAATACACTTTAATCATCATCCTTGCGTTCACTTCCCCGCCAAGCATCTCGAAACAATAATTTCTTAAACTAACTCAATCTCTACTCGGAGTTTGTCCCACCTATGCAAACAATCACTAGTGTTCTCAAATTGACATCTTAAAAGTGACTCAATGCTCTTGCATCACAACAATATTAAAAAATGAATGGATACAATTGGTTAAACATAAAACTTTAAGCCTTAACTTTTTTTAAAACTAACTTGTTTGGGTGACTCCAAATAGCCAGCAAAACAAATAATAGTTCATTGTTGATTACACGAGAACTAAAGCCAAAAAAACAAAAAACTTTTAGTTGAAGGATAGTAAAAATAAAGTTTTACTTAAACAAGTGAGATTAGCAACATGGTTACTAAGCACATGTCTCTTAAGTTAAATTGGATTAGTCAAAATAAAAATAAATACAATTAATACAAATTATACAAATATATCATTATTATTATACAACTATAAGTGTTTGACAACTAGATCCATTATAAGTTATATTTTTTTATCAATAAATTTAATATTGATAAATTAATAAAAACTAAAAAATTCACATCAAAATAATATATTTTTTCAAATATTAAAAAATAATATAAATTTAAAATAAACTCTTTCCAACATTACAAGATAATATAAACGTAAGAGTAATCAATTTACCATGGTCTTTCCATTTAAGTTTTCACAAACTCTTATATCGTATTTGGCATTGAACCCAACCAAAAAAAACATAACATAAAGAGGCCAGTTTGAATTGGCCAAGTTGCGAAATACTTATTTTTTTTATGAATTACTTAAAATAATAATAATACTTTTGTTCATTTTGAAAATAAGGTTATATTTAACCATGAACATTGTCCATGGAGAAGTGTGTTACCAATGAGTCTGTGTGTCACCTTGACCTTTAAGTGAGGAGGAATGAATTTTATCCTTCCCACCCAAGTTTAATTCTTATAAGTGGCATGTATGCTCTTGTTGAGGCATTATAAATATATGAATTATGAATGAATGTAATCTCGATTCTTGTGCTGATATGATATTATGACAGGTAGATTAACCCTCTAACAAATAGTAAACTACCTCTTATCCCTTTAAAAAAAAACATTAAACCTTTTACATTTTTACCATCCTAAAGCTTAAAGCTTATATCAATATAAAGTTGTTAAAAGCAATATGAATAAAATTAAGTTTCTCCTTAATCCAAGGAAAACATAATAAAGCCGAGCATAGTAAAAGAATATAATCTTAAATGGTTAACAATATGAACAAAAGAAAGCCGAACATAGTAAAAGAATATAATCTTAAATGGTTAACAATATAAACAAAAGAAATTTAAAGGCCAACATAGTAAAAAACACAAAAAGGAAAATATAGTAATTTTTCGCAAAAGGTTGATGTAGATGTTGAAGACTACAAAATATTCTCAATAGAAATTAATAACCAGATCCCTAAATATGTCACATCCAAACAGATTTCTGATATCGATAGGGAATATGTCAGTAAGAGGGGCCTAGATTGAGTACAATGAATTTGTCAGTGTTTTCAATAGAAATTAAATTAATAACCAGATCCCTAAATATGTCACATCCAAACAGATTTCTGATATCTATAGTGATTCAGGGAGAGCAATAAGCACCTCTCAGCGCAGTGGTTGTGGGGCACAGCAATCGTTGAGAGCAAATCTCAACTGTTGCTGTGCTCCACAGCAACAGCATTAATTGGGATTTGCTCTCAACTGTTGCTGTGCCCCACAGCTGCAGCATTAATTGCTACGCTAAAGGGTGCTTATTGCTCTCCCTGATTCAGTAAATATATCAGGGCTAGATTGAGTACAATGAATTTGTCAGTAAGTGGCCGTTAAATCCAGTACGGTGAAAGAATGCTGCTTTCATTTCGGATCAGATGTGTCTAGACTTTGAACCAAACCAAACCAAAAAACTGATCAACCACATGGCAGATAATTATATTTTATTTTAAAAATATATTTTTAACTTTAAAATAAAAAATTGATTTTTGCATTTATAAATAGTGAAAATCTGATCAATCACATAGCAGATAATTATATTTTGATTAAAAAAAAATCAGACCAGGTGTCATCCAGTTGACAGCTTTGGTTATATGACTGTTTTTTGAGGTAAATATCAGTTTTGTCTGAAAATGTAAATTGCATTATTGCAATGGAATTTTTTGGTATGTTGGGTTTTCTTAAAACTCTTTGATAGATTCAGTTCTTGTTTTCTTAAGGTCTTTTGGTCAGAATTTTTGGAAAATGGACAATATGTAATATTGTGCCAATGTAATTTTGTTTTTTATAAATATAATTACGTTTTTTCTGTGGAAAAGATAATTATATTTTATTTTTAAAATATATTTTTAACTCTAAAATAAATAAATTGATTTTTGTATTTTTTAAAAGTCAAAAAGCTTTTAAATACATAGCCCATTACATTTTTTTCAGGAAAAAAAAGTTATTCCTATATTCATGAGAATCAAAAGTAACTGATACAAAAACGATGATATCAAGATATCATACCAAATCAGAACACAATACATGATGGGCAATAAAAGCTAGCCATAACCCTATACCAGAAAAGCACAAGAAAGCAAGAAAGCTCTGCAAATGGAGCAACAAAAAAACACATATAATCATTATGATGATCAGCCACTCATGTCCACATTAACCGATTACATAATATCCTGCTATATAACAAAAGTGAAGCCACCATGTACAAACTTATGAGTATGTTAAAAAATATTCTAGGAAATTAAAAGCTGTATCAGTATAGCTATGCATGTATCTTTTCTGCCTTTACAATGCCTATGTATATTTGTTTTAAAAAAAGGAAGAGTGCCTATCCCTAAATTCTTGAACCACAGTTAAAGATTCCATACTTTACAAAACAGATAGAAAATTTCAATTTTTGTATGGCAGGGCAAAGATACAGCAAGATACCAGACCTGTGTGGTGCATTCGTTAAGAAACAAAATGTTCACACATTTGCATTTTCAGGTCGAGGACAATAGTGTCAAAAATAACCTGTTAGATGGAAAAAGACGAGCTAAATCTTATTGCTAGTGTGTGGGAGCGAGCTAAATTTGAGATCTTTTACATTTTTTTCGGTAATTTTGATCAGAATCTGGTTATGGGAAAATTGTTGAAATTGCAATTTTGGTTGCTGGAATTACAATTTTGACTACAGGAATGGATTTAGCAACCTCTATTACTCCTAGCAGCACATTAAAATCAAAGTGCAAATTGTTAAAAACATATTGCAAGATGCCAACCCTGTATAGTGCATTCAATAAAGAGCAAGTGTCTGCACTTGCACTAACCCAAAAAGAAAGAAAGCAAAACCAACAGAATTGATGCTAATGGATGAAAAGATACAGTCAACGAACTAAACCTATTGGATGATCATAAATTGTTTTCGCTATAAGGAAAAAGTGTTTCAGGTGGAACTTGGAAGGTTGAAGCAAGTATTCTATTAGAAAAACAAGGTTGAAGCAAGTATTTTATTAAAAAAACCCATGGTATTGATTCGTTATGAGTTACAAGTACAACAACTTAGATACGTTGTCAGTGGACTTTTTGTATAAGGATGGACTTAAAATCTCATACACCGATTTATACATAAATCTCAGTGACAAATTGGATACAGCAAATGCTGCTGTAGTAGAGCTCAAATAACCTAAAGACTTTAGACTCTGTACAAGTCAGAATTATAAAAAATTCAACCAAGACATTGCAACGTTGAAAATATAATGACTAGTAAAGTGTGTAGATGATTTGGCTAGTCCATGAGAATTAAATAATTCAATTACATTTGGGTGATATTGATGAAATAAAGTTTCCTACTCAATCTTAAAACTACAAAAATGTATACAGAATTTTAAAATAGCCATAGGCCATGTGAAAATCGCATCCTCTCTGGCTAAAACTGCATTAAAAAAACCTTGCCTTGCACAGAAGCAAATAAAATCCATCTTTATATTGGGTAAAGTGGGATGATTCTTGATGATGTACCATTAACAAAGGGTGTGTGTGGATTCTGGAAGAATGCAAGGTTAATGAACATTATATGTTAAAACATTTGACTTCCAAAATTATTAATCTGGACATATGTCTAACCCTTTCATCTGTCTAAGAATCTTAGTGCATATTACTGAACCTGCACTGCTCATTGCCCTTTCGTATTATCATCGAAGCCGATACAAAGAAAATTTTGTTCAGATATTTTGTCAAACAGTTTGCGTGCATCTTTCAACAAACAT
Organism: Pseudotsuga menziesii; assembly: GCA_001517045.1. Taxonomy (NCBI): domain Eukaryota; kingdom Viridiplantae; phylum Streptophyta; class Pinopsida; order Pinales; family Pinaceae; genus Pseudotsuga; species Pseudotsuga menziesii. The sequence continues at coordinate 109,334 of LPNX010830426.1, read as the reverse complement.
TCAAATACTAAGGATCTTATTTATTTACTGAACCTGCACTGCTCATTGCCCTTTCGTATTATCATCGAAGCCGATACAAAGAAAATTTTGTTCAGATATTTTGTCAAACAGTTGCGTGCATCTTTCAACAAACATTCAAATACTAAGGATCTTATTTATTTACTCATTTTCACTATCAAATGTACCATTTGTTTTCGGTAACCAAAACCCAAACCCTTTACTGGTATACGGTACCTTAATTCCGATGATCTCAAGTGATATGAATGTCAGTAATTCGAAGTCGCACTAGTCACCAAACGCTGCCGTAAATGCAAAGTAAAACCGGGTTTCGAATTTATCTAAATGATCGAAATTGTAAAGTTACACAGCAGCTACCATAGAGTAAAATCAAGTTTCTGAATTCATTTAAATGACAGAAACCACAGCAGAAACATGCAAATTCCACATTCTTGAAATCATATTTGAAGAAAGATCCCCATAACAAAATGATACAAGTAACACTAATCAAACCTGGATTGTTCCAGGATCTGAATCAGTTTGAAATTGGAAAATATCTCTAGAACATATTTACATGAAACTTAGGGTTTTATAGGGTGGGATATTGAAAACATCGTCCTGCATTTGCCGTCGTCATCGCTGTTGTTGAATTGCTCAGGGAAAATATCTGGTGAACCGTTCTTGGGTGGGATATTGAAAACATCGGCTTGCATTTCGCCTTTCCCGTCGATGTTGTTGAATCGCTCAGGGAAAATCTACAGTGGGGGCTTTCTTGGACTTGGAATTGAAAGCATCCTTCTGCTTTTCACCTTCGCCACCGCTGTTCTTGAATCGCTGAGGGAAAGCACACAATGGGGTTTTCTTGGGCTCGATGTTGAAAGCAGAGTGCTGCCTTTCGCCATCGCTGTTGTAGATTCGCTTACCGAAAATTCCCGAGGTGGGTTTCTTGGGCTGAATATTAAAAGCACCTTTGTGCTTTTGGACTTCGCCATCGCTATTGTTGAATCGCTCAGGGAAAGTCTCCCGTGAGCCTTTCTTGAGCTGGATATTCTTCTGCATTTCGTCTTGCCCATCGTAATTGTTGAATCGCTCGTAATTCTCACACGAAGGAGATCGTATCAGGTAAAATCTCTTGGGCTTTCCAGGACTGCTGGAGGCCATGCCGATCTTTTCCAGGCACAGGTTATACGGCACAGCTCACAGTAACAGAACTGCAAACCACCTCCAATGTAAATCACCTGCTTGCCTTCAAGCTATTTACATGAAAATGAAACTAAGATCGCCATCTTGGAAGCAAACTTGGGCATTAAGGCACCGTATTGGTTATTACCGTTGCCAAAACCAGAATATCTCATATCACACTGGCGATTCATCGTCCTCCGCCGTCCAAATTTATAACCCCGTCTGTATTCTTTTTCTTTCTTGGCTACCCCACACCCACCGTCCTACAAAGAATCCGGCCTGTGTTTTTTTTGTTTGTTTCTTGGCTACCCCACACCCCAAACTTTCGGTGACCCTGTGCTGCCCCGCACCCGTAGTCCTTTATGTCTATTTCAGCCAGCGAAGCCTGCTTCATTTATTATTATTTTTTAATATAAGATTTAGACCTCCACTGACCGCTGACTGCGGTACTGTTTACCTCGTTGAGTCGTTGTGAACAGCTTTACGCAATACTCTGCATGCAGTAGAGTATTTAATGCGACGGCGGTCGTACTGTCCACCGTCAGATCGCTCTTTGGAACTGATCCGACGGCGGACAATTCGACCGCTGTCGCATTAAATACTCTGCTGCATGCAGAGTATTGTTCGCCATTTTATTTCTGTATTATATATTTAATATATATTATCACATCAATATATATCTATATATAGGTTTTATTATGTATAATTCATTGTTTGTTGTACAAATATAATATTATAATTTGAATATCCAGCTAATCACAATTTCAATAATAGATTTATTATTGGTTTTTGGTTTACATTACAATAGAGGATTACAACCATATTTATAAGGGTTTTTACATATAAATACAACTAGCAAGAAACTACAGGCTACTAAAACCATGTGCCTGAAACCACTTACATCCTTGCTCATTCTCAAGGCAAGGTACACCCTAACATGTAAATGTTCATTGTTAGTTATAGAGAAAAACAAGTCATTTCTCAAAAACATTTGGATATATGTTTAAACTATTCATTTGATGGTAAAATGTTTTTCAAATTCCAATTTTGTGTGGAAATCTAGATTTTAGAATTTTATATGGGTTATTTTAGTCATTTGATAATATGATTATTGATTATGTGATTATTAAAGTTACTCATCTCATTCTTTTGTTGATATTTGCCCTATTTTGGAATTACTTAAGCAAGATGATCATTTCCCTCTCAAGGAGGAATGCTTATTAGAGATTTTTGTAAATTAAAAAGGGTTTGCACCTTAAGAGGCTTGATCCCTCTAGGTGCTTGGTAGAGCCATAGTTAAGATGGATCTATATTGGTGTATATAGTATTGGATTTGAACAATGATTATTAATAATCTTTATCGACTATTATAACCAATACTTGTGATGATAGGTGGTATGAGGCAATTAACCATGCACGAGAAGAAGGGCACACAACCCATAACCTAGTCATTTCATATACTCATTAATGAAAGGGATAATAGGTTGAGGTTGCTTTTGAGACTTTTGGAATATAAAAAGATGCTACAATACCCATTCCTAGAGTGAGGAATTTGGCATGTAGGTGTAGGTGGTTGTTTATGTGCATAATGATGGTAGGAGGACTAATCATAATGTTGTTTCCTCTCATGATAACTAGCATTAGCCATATAATGGATTCTTTTGTCACACCTAAGCCCGTAAAAGGGAAAGAAAATCAAAGGAGGAAAGGCATTTAGAGGAATTGAGAACTATCGAATATCGGGTTCCTATCTTGATTTATGATGTAGAACATAGCTTAGAAGAGGAAGGGGATAGGGATTGTCGCTAGGGAGTTATAATAGTGAAAGTATTGGATGCAGAGAAGGATCTATTAACTAGAAGAGATTCTCCACCACCATGAGGACCATAACAGAAGCCAACCAGTTATCCATCTAAACTAGCTAAAAACACTTTGACTTTAGAAAATCACAAGACGTTTGAATGAGAGACATAAATCTTCCATGATCAACATATTTCAAAAGATAAAAAGAAAGGTCAAAGAAAATAGAGAAGTGACTAAAACTCCAAAATAGATGAGGAGTTAGCTAGTGTTGTCTTAATACAAGGTTTACCATAAGTAGGAACACCAAGTACTTCCTCATTCTAGATTTATTGGTACACAAAAGGAACTTATTCCTCGCCATATGGAGATTGTGGTAACAAATTGTTAAAGTTAATTAAAGAGGAGGTTTTTTTTTCTAACTAAAAAACATATTTTTTATTCGAGGTGAACCAAAAATACAGTCATCAAGTGCTCATGGCACATTCAAAAAACAAAGAGAGAGCTTCAAAAATCCTCTACTCTCAATAGATTAAAAAAACACATAATATCATCAAACAGTTTTCAAGCAAGCCTATGGACTTGCCAAACTAATTGGTACCCCAAAATAAAATGTCTTAGATGAATACCAAAATTGATATATTACAATGTATTCAAGTTCAACCAAATATTGCTTAGAAATAACCAAGATTAAATATTATGGATATAACTGCTATCCCTCTTGAAATTATTCTATAGTGCCTTATTCTACTGGAAATATTAGGCCTTCCTTTGATAGAATGTCAACTTTTTGGTTTAGCTATATGTAAACACGGTTGTAAGATATCATTTGGAACTGATTTGATATGTTCTTCAACTGCATAATAAGGGAAAGAAGAGAGTTGTTCTAGACCTATGTGTTGTTCTTCATCCAGTTAATGACTAAACATAACTCCCCCATAACGTGAAGGTGAACAATACCTCTATCCATAGTACATTTGAGTAAATAGAATAAAGCCTTAAAATCCCCCATATTATTGGTCCCTCGACCCAGGTTTTATTTCACATTAATATAGTGAGTTTCAAAAAGGAATAGAACAAAACCAAACAGAGACAAGTTTATTATGGGTCTTGACATGCACGATATAAAAACCCTAAGCAAAAGATTTATCCACGTGTATAATGCACTATGCTTTAGGGCTTATCCTTGGGCATAGTCTTATAAGACAAAAGATATGTATTCACTTGAGAAACTATGTAAAAAGGGGGATAAGTTTCTCTTCAAACAATACCGAGTTCCTTGCTATCCAAACACCCCACAAAACAACCAGTGTAGCAATCTTGTATTCTTTCAAAACTCCTTTAGTAAATCATTCACAAAAGCAATCCTCAATGTTGTCTTTTTTCCAAAGATTTTTTTGTCTAGTATTGACCCAACTTCAATCCAAACCTATTGAGAGAAAGAACAAGACATTGTCATTTAGGACTAGCCACATGAACAATTTGCACTTCGAGTGAGCCCTTATCATCCACAACATCAACCACCACCATTTGACCTCACTAGTACTTGGACCAAGAAGAGTTGTATACCCACTGCTTCATTCAATGCCCATGCTATTTCATCATAATCATTATTCAACCTTATATGTGCCATTCTAAGTTCAACTATGTAAATTTTCCAAGCTGTAGTTATTTCCTCCCCTTAGCCAATCTCATAAGGATGCAAGCATTGTTGATTCCATAGAGTAGCCTCCAAATATTACAATCAAGTTAAGTCATGTACATTGACCTATATGTTTTTACGCGTTGGATATGCTCTTTAGGAAGGAAGATGTTTCTACTACAACGCATCATAACATCTTCCTTGTGTTAGAAAACATGATCGCAGAGCAATAACAGATATACAATTAAATCATTAAACAAGATGCAAAACACATTAAACACATTATAGAGAGACACAGATATAACGTGGTTACCCAAACGATGGGATACGTCCACAAAGAAATTGCCAGTCCTTTTATTACAGTCCAGAAAGATGAAGGGATACAACCTACAACAAAATCGCTGCACTTCCTCTTCATGCTCTCACAATCTCTCCCACTATCACAGAGATTGTTTACAATGGTATGATAATACCTTACACAACTGTGTTACAATGCTTTCTTTTATAGGGGAAAATACCATGGGAAAATACTACAGTTAACCCAATACCATGGATTAGCAAAACTATTGGCCAGCACATATCCCAAAAAATTTTCTCGAGGGCTTTGCCCCCAAACCCCAAGGTAGGGGGAATGAGTGTACAATACACCTGGGGTATAAACACGGTTGAATAATATCTCTGGATCTGGAAGATCAAGCTCCACAACCAACACCTTGACCCTCACTTATGACCCATCTCCTACTTTCCACACCAAATAGCTACCTATGACTGAGAATGAAAGTGTCAGAACCTTCCATTGATCACCCATTGATTAGAGACATTTTTGAATGCTTTTCCTTTCCCTCCTTATCTAGTCCATCAAAGTTCTAGGGGATATATAATTTTGGAAAATAATCCTTTTCCACAAACTTTATTTAGTAAAAACATTCCATGAAACTTATGTTGCAAGCATTTTATTGAAAATATGTATATTTTTTCAAACCCCAACACCCCGAAAGTCTTAGGGATTGCTATCCTTTTCCATTTTACTAGACGACTCCCCTTGTAATCACAACTCCCTTGTAAAAGAAAACTAAAACAATATTTCCTTTTTCTTTCCAAGATACCCTTAGGTATGTGAGTAAGGGTATGCCAATATGCCAAAATTGTCACCAAAATTATCTCCAGTGCAACCTTATGCAAGACAAGTTTGCATCCTTGAGACAACCATTTGTTGCACCATGAAGAAATGCATTTTCCAATCTTTGTCAACAAATTTTACCATTATGTTTTTCCATAACTTTTAGGTTTAAGGCTAAACCCTATATAATTAACCCTTTTTATCATGATGTTGGAATGGAAAACATCTTTCCATGCCCCGAATTAAGGTTCATTCATCCCAAGAGTATACACAATCAATTTATTTTCAATGATTTCCATGCATGTTTCCTTTTTGTATAATTGTAAAATCTCCTTAAAGTATGAGCTTTCTCTTTCAAACCCAAAGAAAATTAATAAAATATATCAACAAGAAGCAAATGTGTGAGAGCCTCATTTCTTCCCAATTTTACATGTTGGATTTTCCTTTGCCTTTTGGTTTTCATTGATAGCTCAATTGAGTCCTTTTGCTACAAGGAGAAAAAGGTAAGGAGATAATGGGCACCCTTTCCTAATTCCTCTAGAGCATTTGAAAAAATCATAAGTTGAGCCATAAATAATAACTGTGAATGAGGTAGAAGTCACACAACCCATAATCCATTTGACCACAAGTAAAGAGAATCCAATATGGATCAAAAGAAAGCAAAGGTACAACCAAGAGCTATCATAGGAATTTGAAAGGTCTAACTTTATCACTACTGCAGAAATATGTGAAGTCTTTATGTTGTGAATACCTTCTTGGGTAGTTCTAATAGTTCATGTATCTAGTGCCCTTTTAGGAAACCAAATTATTTAGGAGAAATGAAAGAAGATAATAACACCTTCAACCTTACTAAAATAACCTGTGAGATAATCTTGTATATACAATTACAAAGAGATGTTGGTTTGAATTCATCAAAGAACTCTAGGTAGTCTATATTTGGGATTAGAATGATGAAAATAACATTAAAGTTACTGAGCACCTTCCTTGAGAGTCTCACTTCCTCCGTTACTCTTAGTATTGTCGTCACTCAACATTTAAAAGAAATTAACTCTAACGCTCCATTGTCTACCCATCATGACTACGACTTCTACCTTTTTTTTGAATGATTCAAAACATAGAATAACTCCTCCTTGGTAATCTCTTTAAACATTCTTTCATTATCCTTTTTAGTAAGGAGACAAAGGAGGTATGAGACCACTTTGAGAATCTCCACAGTGTTTTCTCTTTCTAGTTCTTTGAAAATATTCTCAAAGTGGTGAACCCCTAATCCAGTTAAGTACTGAAAATTATTGACTTTAGTATTGATTTTACTCCTATTGTTTGCAAAGATGTGATTTTTTTGTATTTTGATTGCCCAACTTCAACTAGGTTTCTCTACTCTCTATCCTCCACTTATTTTCCCTATTCAATAACAACTTTGATTTTGTGTCCTCTAAATGTTTCAAAATAACTATGTCATCTTCACTCAACAAATTACCACCCTCATAGCCATCTAACAAAGTTTCAATTTCCTTTTCAATATATTCTATATGAACACCTTTTCACTTATTCCTTTCACCAGTCCATACAACCACCTTTTCTTTCATACCTTTCAATGTCCTATCAAATTGTCCACAAACCAATTCCTCCAAAACTAAGTCATAACCCCTCCAATTGCTCACTAGAGATTGAAAATCATCTTCAATTACCCAAATTGGGTCATACTCAAAGGATGCCCCATGTTTATGAGTATTATGATCCAATTCTAACACAATATATTAAATTGAGCACATAGATCTATGGATCAACTCACAACTCACATAATAGATCACACAATTTTACTCAGGAATTAAAGAATGAAACAGTGCAAAAAATGGCTTGCAGCTGTGAATTCTTTCATTAATAAAAAAGTAATTGGATAATAATTACAATGAAGTACAATGGCTAAATAGCCACAAGCAATTCGAATCCATGCGAGGAAATTCGAATTGTTAAATTGAGCACATAGATCTATGGATCAACACACAACTCATAAAATAGATCACACAATTTTACTCAAGAATTGAAGAATGAAATAGTGCAAAAAATGGCTTGCAGCTGTGAATGTTTTCATTAATAAAAAAATAATTGGATAATAATTACAATGAAGTACAATGGCTAAATAGCCACAAGCAATTCGAATCCATGTGAGGAAATTTGAATTGATTAGACTCTACTTGACTGAATGGTTAACTAACCTTGTCTAAATCATTATCGAAGGACTGAATAGTTAATTGACCTTGTCTAAATCATTATCGGAGTTCATCGGAGTTCTAGATCACAACTCAAGTGTCTAATTCAGTGTTAACTAAGCCTAACTGACTGTGGTAGGTGAGGAATGCACCTCTCCTGCATGCAGCCATGCAAACCTAGCGCTAACTGAATGTATAGGACTAGAACTGAATGTAACTGACTCCTAATTGAGCTTGACTAGTCACCAACTCAACTCAACTGACCTTGGTTGGTATCGTCACTCCCAGTGGATCCTAAATTGTAGGGATTGATCTAGGAGGCTCCTAAACTGATGCATGCAAGTGAAATTAGTGGCAGTAGGCCTCAGTTAGTGTTCCCCACACTTTAGTAACTGGAACATGTGCCCCAATTAGGCCAAGTGGACCCAATGGTGCTAGTGACTAAAAATAGACTGGATGGACTCCTGATTTAGACACGACTCATGATTTAAACATATGAACAAATTGGACAAGGGAGGATTAATAATCCTAACCCCCCCCCTGAATGCTAACTTGGACAATCTGTGGGCCCTGGTAACTAATACCATAGGTCACCCATTACATCAAGTAAAGTAAAGTAACTGCTCAATACAAGGAGATGGGGAAAAAACCACATGGGAAAAATCCCCTCCTCTAACTAAGCAGATAGAATCAGGATTCAAGTTTTAAAAAATTGAAAATGTGTTGCTCCAATCTCTGTGATGTAGCGGAGTAGCATGCATGATGTTCTGTGCATAGGTATTTTGGGGCCTGGCATGTAGACTTCTCCATATTCTCCCAAAATGATCATGGAAGGAAGGAGGAATGTAACCTTTGTCTCTTGCTGGATGAAAAGGTGTATGATCATCTCTATTCTTCTGAATGTAGTGAGATTGAGCCCTTTCCATGTAGCATCTTACACGGAGTCTATTGCATCCCTCTGAAGGAGGTAATATTGCATGACATAGCGTAAGGGTCTTTTCCTTATGAGTGTCAGATTGATTTCTAGTCATCTTCTTAGTTTCCAATCTGGAAGGAGGGACTAGATATGGATTTGAATCACCCTAAATCTCAATCTCATAAACTGATATAGTTGGATTTGTAATACTAGTGGAAACTGCAAAAGATGTAGATGAAATGTTGTTACCTTCCCTTGCAAGTGGCTACTGAGAGTGCACTGGTTCTGAAAATGGCATGAAGTGTGAGAAATCATATGCCTTGGAGGCATGATTTGAAGCACCCTTCGCTATGATGTTTCCAGTAGAGATATATGTCATCTCCACTGAGTCAGGACCAAATATGACTCGCTTTGGAGAGCCAGTATGAGTCATCTGGTATACAAATAACAGGTTTGCAGCTAGGGAGGGAACATAAAGCACATCTTTGAACTTTCCATGTTCAATCTTGATAGAGCCCTTCCCTTTGGCTTGAACTTTATTGTTATTGCTCATTTGAATACTAGGACCATCAAGAGACTGCAAGGAAGAGAATGATTCTCTAGATGCAACCATATGATTGGAAGCTCTAGAATCAATGAGGAAAGCATGTGCTGTGGAGCAGCTAGCCTTCAATGCATGGAATGTCTCTTCATATTCGTCAGTTTCTTCCTTCTGGTCAGCCTTCCTTGTGCTAGTAGGTACAATAATGTTATGCTTCTTTTGAAAAAGAGCCATCTCATCTATTGTTCTTCTCATACAGGTGCTTTCTAGATGATAGTCCCTTCCACAGTAAGAACAGAGTGTCTTTCTTTTTCCATTCTTCTTGCTTCTCTTCGAACCTGAAGGCTCTTTTGACTGCTCTTTCTCTACAGGAGACTCATCCTTTTGCTTCCCTTTTTCATTCGCTGCCTTAGGTCCTCCTGCAACAAGTGCTTGATCTCTAGAGGATCGAATGATGATCCAGGAGGATATTGGTGGCCACCCACCTATTCCTCTTGGACCCCCACGATTGTTTCTTTTAGTTTTCCAGTCTCCTTAATTCTAGCAGAATTTACTATTTTTGGCAGTTTTCGGGTCCTAAACTTCTGGAGCCGTTTTGAGGCCCTAAACGACATTTTTTCAGCATCAAATGGTCTAGCAAATATGAGTCCGTTTCGGACTCGATATTTGATGTTTATAGATGTATTCCTTAAACATATCTTTCTAACGATGTATCATGCGCATCAAACGGAGGTAGTATGCTAAAGTTACGACCCCAGGAAATTGATGTACCAAGTTACCCAACGGGGCCCACATTAAGGCGTTTCACCTCCTAGGGTTAGGTTTTTGGATGTGTAGGGTTTCCATTGTTTCTCAATAATATATAGGCCTTTGAGCCTCATTGTAACATAGAGTTCAGAGGCATGTAGCCGCCACATCTCTTCTCAGAGATAAGCTACCAGCACTCTAGCTAGTTTATTTCCATTTTGTATGTAAACCAGTTTCAGTTATTGATTAATGAAATGAAGTGTTATTTCCACTGCATATTTGTGTCTATGGTTATTTGTGTATTCTGTTGCGTTCCTGCATAAATCTAGATTAGTGGTATCAGAGCAATATGCTCTTTCTCAATCCTTCTTTGCATGTCCCCAACGAGGGCGGGGTATAAAGAGTTAGGGCTTGATCTGGTTGAACCTTTGCAAGATCAGCCTCGCAAATCCCGACGGCCACCCATGGGGGACGAAAAGAAAGACGAGGGCGCAGAATATACTATCAAAATGTTGCTCGAGGAGGCCCTTGAAAAACAAAGGAACGCGATGATGGATAACTTCGCCCAGATCCTTCAACAACTTCCCACTGGCGGCGCATCTGCATCTAGCAGCCACTCTGGAGGCGCAACCCCTTTTAAGGTACAAGTAAACTTCGGAATTCCCATATTTGATGGTCGAATAGATGCAGATGCTGTAGATAGATGGTTGAATCTATTAGAAGGGTATTTCTCGGTTCATGACTTTTCTAACCGGGAAAAGATTACTTTTTCTCTACTCAAAGCCACCCCCCATGTCAAGGACTGGTGGGAAACCTACTGTGTGAGAAAGGACGAAGAGGAACCCTCTCTGTTCTTGGCCATACCCACTTGTAATTCTTTTCGAGATGCCATAAAGGGACAATATTATCCAGTGGGAAACTACGAGGACAAGTACATCCAATGGACTACGTTACGGTAGTAAAGAGATCAAGATGTGCATGAGCTAACGAATCTATTCCATACCCTGTGCACCAAGTTGGGTATCAAAGATTCAGAGAAACATTTGGTGCTGAAGTACCGCAATTGTCTGCACAGATACATTCAAGAGGAAATGAAGTTCCTCGACATCTCCTCGCTTGGTACGGCATATCGGTATGGTGCCAAAATTGAGCAAAAATTCAAACAGAAAAAGTGAGACTTTGGATCTGTGAATCAGAAGCAAGGGAAAGGTGCCCCCAAACTGCAGAACCAAGGACACAACCAAGGCATGGAGACTCAAGAAAACTTGCCAAAGCCATGAGCAAAGATCAGCACTGCAAAGCCAAAGAAAGAAGTGGGAAAGTGATGCGAGTTCCATAAGAGCTCCACTCACAACACAAGTGAGTGTCGAGCTAAGCAGTCATTGGTGGCTGAGATAAAGGCTTCTGAATCAGATGCATACTCCGGCATTGAATTAGAAACTGAGAAGGGGAATGACAGAGGGAAGAATATTATCGATGTAGAGCCCAACGCCACCATTTCCACCATGAATATCCAAAAGGAAGAACTAGAAGATTCAGAGGAGGAGGAGCATCTTTTCCACTCCCAGATGTGGGTAAAAGGTTCCCTGCTACAGTTCATTGTTGACAGTGGGAACCAAAAGAACCTGATTTCAGCAGAGGTCGTGAAGCGGTTCGGTTTTCCGACCACAGCACACCCGCAGTCGTACACCATTGGGTGGCTTCCCCAAGGACGAGATCTCCGCGTCAGCCAGCAGTGCCACCTTCCCTACAACATCAAGCCCTTCATCGATGAGGTATTATGTGATATTGCTCCTCTTGATGTTTGTGATGTATTATTAGGTCAATCATACTTATGGAAGCGACATGCTGTGTATGAGTCCCGGCCTCGCGTTGTGATTATTATGTTGGGAAATAATTTGTATAGGATACTAGAGGTACCACCCCCTGCCGCTATCTCTTTGGTTACTGGAAAACAATGTAGTAAGCTCATTTCCAAAACCGAGAAGTTTGTTTTCTTGATGATCCACCCTCAAGGCAAGAAGAAGATCATGGCCACAACCTCCAGACAGGGTCCCTCCGCATGGCAACAACAAATGGACAAGGTCGTGGAGGAGTATTGGGACATATTCACCTAACCCACCGGGGTACCTATCCACTATCAGGTCAAGCACCGCATCGAACTAACCCCAGGTGCGCCGCTGCCCAATGGACCGATCTATCGACGCTCTATTATAGAGAATGATGAAATCAAGAAGCAAATTCAGGAGCTGCTACAGAAGGGTCACATCCGGCCAAGTTCATCACCCTGTGGGAGCTCGATCGTGTTGGTACAGAAGAAGGATGGGACTTGGAGACTCTGTATTAACTATCGGGTGCTGAACAAGATCACTTTCCAGAATAGGTACCCGATCCCACAGATCGATGACCTCCTGGACCAGCTTAAAGGGGTGAAATATTTTAGCAAGATCGACTTAAAGTCCAGGTATCACCAGGTACCAATCGAACTGACTGATGTATGGAAGACTGCCTTCAAAGCCAAGGAGGGCCTTTTTGAATGGTTGGTCATGCCTTTCGGGCTGACGAATGCTCCTGCAACCTTCATGAGACTGATGGATGACATCTTGCGGCCATTCACCAACTCATTTGTAGCAGTGTACTTGGATGACATCTTGATCTTTGGCCAAACTTGGGAAGAGCACCTCCACCACATTCGACAGGTCCTCCAAACATTGCGGCAGCACAAGTTGTGTGCCGATTTGGACAAGTGCACTTTTGGCATGACCCAGGTTCAGTATCTGGGATACATTATTGATGAGTGTGGGGTACATGTGGATCCAACCAAGATCCAAGTCATTCGGGATTGGCCAGCCCCAACTACTCTAACAGAGCTTCGCAGCTTTCTGGGCCTTGCTAATTTTTACCGCAGGTTCGTGTTGGGATTCTCTCATATCACTTGGCCCTTGAGTCAAGTCACCAAGGAAGGATCGAAAGCAAAATTCTTTTGGTTGGAAACTTAGCAGAAGGCATTTGCAGAATTGAAACATCGCCTCTATTGTGCCCTAGTGCTCACATTACCAGACTTGCAACAACCATTTGAGATTGAGACAGATGCTTTTGAATATGCTATTGGGGCGGTCCTTACTCAACAAGGGCATCCAATGGCATATCACAGTGAGACACTGTCTGACACAGTCCGCAAATATCCCACTTATGACAAAGAAATGTATTCCATTGTACAGGCTTGACGAAAATGGAAGCATTACATTTTGGGGAAGGAAATGATCATCCACACAGACCATCGACCCCTGCAGTTCATGTAGATACAAGGAAAGTTACAGGACGTTCGCCATCAGAATTGGTCCACATATCTACAATAGTTTCATTTGAACATCAATTACAAGAAGGGAAGCACCAATAATGTTGCAGACTGCCTCAACCAACCACCGATCATGGCGATAACAACTGTGCTCAACTCTTGTGGGCATGAGACTTCTGATTGGCCGCTTCTCTATAGGAGCAATCTAGAATTCAGCCACACATACCAGACGCTCCTGGAGGGAAACCCAGTTCCAAAATTTCACCTCCAGGATGTACTACTATGTCACATGGGACACCTTTGTGTTCCTTCAAGCGAGTGTGCCAAGATGATTTGGGAAGCGCACTACAGTTGGGTTGCTGGACATTTTGGGGTCGAGAAAACAGTGGCAATACTGCATAAGTATTTCTATTGGGCGAACCTTCGACAGGACGTCGGGAAGTAAATCCGATCCTACACTGCCTGCGCCATTGCCAAACCATCCATCAAGAAGCAAGGCCTCTATACTCCATTGCCTACCCCTAGTTGACCTTGGGAATCCATCTCCATGGATTACATGTCATGCCTTCCTTCTACTAAGCATGGCAACGACTGTGTTTTTATGGTCGTTGACAGATTCTCAAAGATGGCCATAATGGTAGCCTGCAAGAAGAATATCACAGCAGAAGCCATTGATAAACTCTTCTTTGAACGAGTGTAAGTACACTTTGGGATCCCACAGTCTATAATTTCAGACTAGGACAGCAGGTTCCTTAGTACATTCTGGTCTAGCCTATGGTCAATGCTAGACACCAAGCTCACAAAGTCCACAGCTTTCCATCCCTAGACTGATGGCCAGACAGAGGTCGTCAACAGGATGATCGTACACATTTTGCACATGTCCAACTCAAAGCATCCATGCACATGGGATGAGAGCCTCCCCTGTGTACAACACAACTATAACCGGGCCCTCCATAGCTCAACCAACCATATCCCCTTTCAAGTGGGCTTGGGAATCCAGCCACTATGTCCCATTGACGTAGCCATGCCATTTGCAGCTACTGAGGCTGATTCAGCTCATATCCAGTCTAAAGTTTCCAAGGTAAACAGCTTCATTGAGTGCATTCAGCACATTCGCCAATAGGTTCATGACATATTGGACAGATCCAATGCTAAGTACAAGCAACGACATGATCGGCATCGGGTGCAACACATCTTCCAGGTGGGCGACAAAGTGTGGCTACATCTGCAGAAGGAGTGCCTCGCTGGACCCCACCACAAGCTTCACCCGCTCCGATATGGGCCATACACCATCACCAAGGTTTTCGGGGACAATGCCTTCGACCATAGCCCCTTTCAGGTGGGCTTGGGATTCCAGCCACTATGTCCCATTGACGTAGCCATGCCATTTGCAGCTACTCAGGCTGATTCAGCTCATATCCAGTCTGAAGTTTCCAAGGAAAACAAATTCATTGAGCGCATTCAGCACATTCGCCAACAGGTTCATGACATATTGGACAGATCCAATGCTAAGTACAAGCGGCGACATGATCAGCATCGGGTGCAACACAACTTCCAGGTGGGCGACAAAGTGTGGCTACATCTGCAGAAGGAGTGCCTCGCTGGACCCCACCACAAGCTTCACCCGCTCCGATATGGGCCATACACCATCACCAAGGTTTTCGGGGACAATGCCTTCGACCATAGCCCCTTTCAGGTGGGCTTGGGATTCCAGCCACTATGTCCCATTGACGTAGCCATGCCATTTGCAGCTACTCAGGCTGATTCATCTCATATCCAGTCTGAAGTTTCCAAGGCAAACAACTTCATTGAGCGCATTTAGCACATTTTCCAATAGGTTCATGACATATTGGACAGATCCAATGCTAAGTACAAGCAGCGACATGATCGGCATCGGGTGCAACACATCTTCCAGGTGGGTGACAAAGTGTGGCTACATCTGCAGAAGGAGCGCCTCGCTGGACCCCACCATAAGCTTCACTCGCTCCGATATGGGCCATACACCATCACCAAGGCTGTTGGGGACAATGCCTTCGAGCTCAGTATTCCACCATTCCTTGGTCTGCACCCAGTGTTCAATGTGGACCGCCTTCGGCCCTACTTTCCACCTCTACTGGACACATCAGATGTGGCAGAACAACTCACACCAATAGAGTTAAACCCCGACTGCATGGAACAAGCCACAAATAATCGAATTATGGACACACAGGTCAAGAACACCTGCTATCAGAAGATCCAACTATATCGAGTTGTCAACGTAGGCCAGCTTCTTCACCAGGGAAAGTGGCTCACCAGGGACCAAGTTCAATAGAAGTTTCCTCATCTCATGGAGGAACTCAACGAAATGGGGACCATTGCTTCCTAAGGGGGGAGGAATGATCCAAGAGGGTATTGGTGGCCACCCACCTATTCCTCTTGGACCCCCACCATTGTTTCTTTTAGTTTTCCAGTTTCCTTAATTGTAGCAGAATTTACTATTTTTGGCAGTTTTTGGGTCCTAAACTTCCGGAGCCGTTTTGAGGCCCTAAACGACATTTTTTCGGCATCGAATGGTTCGACAAATATGAGTCCATTTCAGACTAAATATTTTCCATTTATGGATGTAGTCCTTAAACAGATCTTTCTAATGATGTATCATGCATGTCAAACGGAGGTAGTATGCTAAAGTTACGACCCCGACAAATTGATGTACCAAGTTACCCAACGGGGCCCACATTAAGGCGTTTCACCTCCTAGGGTTAGGTTTTTGGATGTGTAGGGTTTCCATTGTTTCTCAATAATATATAGGCCTTCGAGCCTCATTGTAACACAGAGTTCAGAGGCATGTAGCCGCCACATCTCTTCTCAGAGATAAGCTACCAGCACTCTAGCTAGTTTATTTCCATTTTGTATGTAAACCATTTTCAGTTATTGATTAATGAAATGAAGTGTTATTTCCACTACATATTTGTTTCTATGGTTATTTGTGTATTCTGTTGCGTTCCTGCATAAATCTGGATTAAATGATCCCAATTTGGATCAATTTGTCATGCTCATGAGTAAGAGATTCAATGAAAGAGTCAAGAGTAGGCATCTTCCAATTTGGAGTAGAGAGCTTTACAAAATGAAATGTTGATACAAAGACTGAATAGTCTACACCAATCTTGGAGAGAATGGAAAGGATGATTTGATCATCCTCCTTCTCTACCTTGCATAGCTTCAATTGGAACACCAGATTCTTGAATTTTGTGAAGAAGTCATTGAGTGTTTCGAAATTGGCTGGATGGAGAGAGATCAGCTCATTCTCTAGCTAATAGACCCTCAGATCATCCTACTTGTCAAATAAAGAGGCAAGCTTATCCCAAACCTCCTTGGGAGTCTTCAGTCCATTGATATGGAAGAGAAGATCTCAAGAGATTGAGAGGCACAAGCATCTGTAGCCTTCATCAAGCCTGTTCCAATACTTGTCTTAGTCAACATAATGAATTGGATCTTTCTCTACTTCCATTGTGAGTTTGAAGAGTCTTTTGGAGCGTAGCTACATCTCCATGTCCTCCTTCCACTAGTGATAGTTGAAAGGAGTGAGGAGCTCCATTGGAGGGGCCATCTAGAATGCAGTAGAGAAGATTGAACTGCTGTGAAGGAGACTGAACTGCTTGTAGCAAATGCAATGAAGAGGAATGATAAACTTGTAAATCACACAATCAAACATACAAAATAAGGTCGGCAGTCTGCACTTTTGGAATTTCCTTCACACCCAACGTAGTTGATTAAGCAAGCTTGATCAACAATTCCTTAACTTGGGATAGTAAGTGGTAAATTCTTCGCTTCTAGTGCAGTACTGGAAGGAGCAATTTTTCTCAAAAAAATGATCAAAGTATGGATCTATAGTAGGAGAAGTGCTTTGTCCTGTTGAGGCTCTGATACCATATTAAATTGAGCACATAGATCTACGGATCAACACACAACTCACAGAATAGATCACACATTTTTACTCAGGAATTGAAGATTGAAACAGTGCAAAAAATGGCTTGCAGTTGTGAATGCTTTCATTAATCAAAAAGTAATTGGATAATAATTCCAATGAAGTACAATGGCTAAATAGCCATAATCAATTCAAATCCATGTGAGGAAATTTGAATTGATTAGACTCTACTTGACTGAATGGTTAACTGACCTTGTCTAAATCATTATCGGAGGACTGAATAGTTAACTGGCCTTGTCTAAATCATTATCGAAGTTCATCGGAGTTCTAAATCACAACTCAAGTGTCTAATTTAGTGTTAACTAAGATTAACTGAATTTGGTAGGTGAGGAATGTGCCTCTCATGCATGTAACAATGCAAACCTAGCGTAAACTAAATGTAGAGGACTAGAACTGAATGTAGCTGAATCCTAATTGAGCTTGACTAGTCACCAACTCAACTCAACTGACCTTGGTTGGTATCGACCCTTCAGTGGCTCCTAAATTGTAGGGATTGATATAGGAGGCTCCTAAATTGATGCATGCAAGTGCAATCAGGGGCAGTGGGCCTCAATTAGTGTTCCCCACACTTTAGCAACAGGAACATGTGCCCCAATTAGGCCAAGTGGACCCAATGGTGCTAGTGACTAAAAATAGACTAGATGGACTCCCGATTTAGACACGACTCCTGATTTAGACATATGAACAAATTGGTCAAGGGAGGATTAATAATCCTAACACAATAGGGAAGTGGTATAAGCATCAGGTGTATCCAATCCAAGATATGCATCTTTCCACCTTAATAAGAAAACCATAATGCACCAAAAACCTACCCAATATTTTAGAAGCACCTTGTACCCCAGCTCTATTATTGCTCCTAGTAGGATTAAGCTAAATAGGTTTGATGTCTATTAGCATTGCCAACTCAAGGGTATATGGAAATAATCAACTAATATGTCTGCTCTTGCATTGCTTCCCTAAATCTCTCTTCTACTTATAGTGAGATTTAGATCCCTCCCAATTATGATATTTCAAACCTAAAAAATTCATAAGCAAATAATTTGTCCCAGAAAATATACTTACCCTCATAAGACCCATACACATTGAAGATAATCAGGGCTAATCCAGAGCTCTTATTGAAGACTAATGTGCATAAGTGAATAGAGAAATAGTTTATCGATGTCACATTTTGTGTCCATCTAGTTATAATCCCACCCAATAAACCATGATAATTAATCAAACTAGTCTCACGATCCAAAGTTGTGTATTTCACTTTGATCCCCACAACTTGATTTAGCCTCTCACTAACATTGGACATTGGGCATGGCCTGATAATTAAAGGGATGGATATGTCACCTACCCTTATATCAAATCCCTGTGATATCCTATTGTTTGATGAAACCCCAACTTGAGATGTGGCACCCGCCTTAAAGCTCCTTAACTCACATCCTTCCCCTAAGAAGAAGCCCCTAGGAATTACTTTTGTTGGCATAGGCAACCTTTGCAACTAGATTTTTTCTTCGTTCCTCATTTATCATTGGTTTTCCATAATTTCTATAGACATGGCCTTAAATGTGGCATCGTGAGCATCAAAAGGGGATATTTTGATAACCTAAAATGTAGGAGCACCTACGCCCTTCAAATCCCAAGTCAACATGCTCAAATAAACCTTGGCTAACATTAACCTCGACCAACATCCTTTCCCTTGAGAAAGAAATACTCATTTTGAGGCTATCATCCACCAAGAGTCTTGCCGAGTAGATATCCAATATCCCTAAGTGCATGCTCAATCCATAAATCCATTGTCAAAATAGGAAACTTCACTTAAATCATGATTTTTTTCAAAAATTCCTCGGCATCAAATAAGGGGCTTCATAGTTTTAGGGATTAGAATGTACTATCCATAAACTAGGATCCCTTAAAAATTGACAAAGCTTAAACCTCTTTTTAGAAAAGGAACCCTAACTAGACACGAGCAAGAATATGGAATGTCAGGAGTTAAATAAATAACCGATAGCTAATTATGCTGTAACCAAAGGTTCAACTTCTCCATATAAATACTCCGACCAAATAAATTTTCAACCATTGTATGCCCATTGAAGTATATAATTTGATCCACTCTCATGTTATCACTTACTACAAGTGAAACCCCACCACCACGACATTTAACCACTCATCGTGTCTTTTTGTTCTTCACCTCCACACACAAAGAAAAACCTACACCTTAAGTGTGTTGCAGGTGTAACTTACTTCCAACCAAGTTGAAGCTACCAACATATGTTGCACAACCCTTATCTCCTAAACCTTCTCTAAAGAAAAACCTCTTATAGCATGGGTCAAGGCACTATACCAAGCCACTAGGAGAAACATACCTCAAATTGGTCCTCGGGATTGCATCATTAGAAATTTACTTAAGGTCATCCGAAGAGTCTATTACTACAAAATCTAGGGAGGGTACAAAGGGTATATTATCGCATTCAACGGCTAAGACTTTACTACCTCTTTGTAAACCTTTCACTCTCACAAATATCAAGTAAATTCTGCATGGGCCAGAAGATTGAGCCATATTCCAAGACCTCCTTTTCACAATAGTCCATATGGTCCACATCATTGTCCATGATAGCTTCTGACGTCAATTGTTAGTGATATACTCGTGTGGAAAGAGCTATTCTAAAGAGTCCATCATCTTCTACCTTCTCACCATCAAAGGCATAACCCATGGCTATTAAAGAAGAGATCCATTCGTTGATTAACAAATATGATTTTCTACTCTAAGGAATTCAAGGCTTTGACATGGTTTCAAAGGAGGATAGAGAGAAAGAAGGAGACGAGCAAACAATGGGAGTAGTACCTTGCAATCTTCTCTATTTTTCAAGGTTTTGACATGGTTTCAAAGGAGGATAGAGAGAAAGATGGAGACGAGCAAACAATGGGAGTAGTACCTTGCAATTTTTATTTTTATTTTTTTGGGTATATGCTTGATGTCTATAGCAATAGGCCAAACCATATTATACTTGTTTTTCATGGATTCTACCATTTAGTTATAGAAAGAATTCCAATTTAAACACCTCAACTTTACCTCTTTGATCCATTTGCCATGTATGTAAATATATATATTTTTAAATTGTAATCAATAAAGTGATAATTATATATAATTCTATAAACTACATTTCTTAAAGTAATAATTATTATATATCTCTATTAACTACCTTTCTTTTATACCTTCTATTTGTACATATACCATCTAGATGAATATGTAAGGAAGTGCCCAAAATTTCTTTCAAAACCAACTTAAAAACCCAAAAAGAGAAAAGCCAAATTGTCACGTCCCCAACCCTTACACCGGCGAAGAGGATGCGACGAACACCACATACAGGCGGGTAAACAACCCCACGAATATGGACAAGCATAAATGCTGAAATTAAAAGCTTAAACACAATGCATACGAAGATGCATAAACATGCAAGCACACATAGATGCAGAATGAATCAACACTCAACGAAAGCAACGCACCTTCCAACATTCACATGTTCATCATAGTTCATAAAACAATAGATATAATTTGCAGAGATGGAATAACAGCATCACTTATCTTTTGATGAAGAACNAACCAGCTACGTCGCTGCAACGTTCCACCCAACCATAGGCCAGCGTGCTCATCAATCTCTCAGCAACACTGCCACCCCCGAGCTGGGCATGATTCCTCAAAGGATAAGGGTCAATGCAAGCTTACACATAGCCGAGGGACACAATCATCAAACCAACACCGCCGGGTTTATCATACCATCAACAAACCAGCCAAGCCAGCACAGTTTGAAGATCAACCACTAGATACATGCAGCAAAACAATCCCTTCACAGCCCTGTGAAGGAGGCAAAGACAACCGGGGACAGTCCCAAACTAAAGATGAACCACAGCTCAGACCCACAAGGCAACGCAGAGTTGTTCTTGGCCCTAGTGTGGCCAAAACAACTCAGCAACAACACCCAAACCAAGGTACTTCAGCAACCCAATTTCACAATAAAAACGGTGGCAACAATCCACAGCCCACAGTGGATAAGAAACAAAACTCCCAGCATAGCCATGGAAGACTCAGCCAATGGATGTGGCAATCAACATTCACAGACTCACAGTGAAATCGATGGTATGCAGTCCCAAAACAGGGAAGAAGGAAACACACATGCACAGTCCAAAATGGAAGGAAGACGGACTCTCCACAGCGCTCAGAAATCGTGGGAAGAATCACAGCAACCCAAATTGTGGGTTAAACCAACAGCATACCCGAATCACGGGTTAAACTAACAGCAAGCAGAAAAACCTGGATTAAAGCCACGGCTACGACACATACCAGTGGAAATCGTGCCCTGGAGACCGTTTCACCTGCTCGCTATGTGCACAATCAGAAAAGATCCGCGACTGGTGCGTGAGGAGCACAGAACAAGAATCCCAGCCTGCGCAAGGATGAACAACACGTCTCTCTGCGGGAGGCGAATGGACAATGGTCTCAGCGCGCGGATGAACAAAACAACGGTGCACAGGAGGAAGCCGAACCCGTCTCTGCGTGAGACACAAACAGACCAAATCCTGCATGAAGATTAACAGGCAATCGGGAGGACAAACATACCATAATTGTGAAGGTTGGAAAAACATGGGAGAGAAGAGTCATGGAAGAGTGGGGAGAGTGAATGCAGTTGTGGATGGAGTGGGTGTGTGGGAAAGGGACTGACAGTCCTACCACCCCACTCCCAAAGACAATAACTGCCTCAACCACCAGTAGCCATAACTGCCTCAGCTACTCAACAGAACATTAAAGAGGTTGATAAGGGAAGATGGCAAAACAAAACAAGGTGGCAACACATGGGTCTTCCCCCATAGACTAAGGTTTGACATCCCCCACCCCTTATCCTTTGGAACCATGCCCTTTTCATTCAACGTTGCACTGCCGTAGCCAGTTGTGGTTTATTTTATTTGATGTGCGTATTTACATGATGTCAAATTATAAGGTGCTGGATAGCACGACATACCATCGACAACTATCCCCATTGCCGAAACATACACAACCAAATCGATGGTGGGGATTTTGCCTTTAGCTCCTCGCCATGATTAATTAAATTATATACATCATGCAAAAGGAATCAAAACCGGGGTGTTACATTCCCCTCCCCCTTGGAATAACACCATCCTCGGTGTTCCATTACATATATACAATACATATACAATTGCACATCAAAATTTCAAAATTGCAGATCTGCCCCACGTTCAATCATTTACTTTGAACGTTCAAGACCAAGCTCCTCGGCTTCCATGGACTTCTCCTACTGGTTCTCAGCTTCTAGCTGATCCCGAAGTCTAGGAACTTTGCGGCTATTGCCTTCATCATGTTCCCTCATTGGGAAGTCCCGGCGTAAATGATGTCCTCCGCATCTCCAGCATCTCACTGGCTGCTTCATCCTTACCTGCTCAATTTCCTTTGAGTCTTCATGCCTGGACCGTTTCTTATCAGGTCGCTTGGATAATTGTCCCATTGCTGATCCACCTTCCTTTCCCTTGCCAATTGCTCCCAGAAGGCTTTTCACCTCCCTTTGCAAACCAATAGAGTCTTGCAAAATCTGGTGGTTCATTTCATTCTGCCTTCTTTGTATATTGAGCATCTCCCCAAGATTTTCTTGGGTCTTGGCAATCATTTGAAGGAGACTTCCATCTAAGTCCAATAACTTTTGATCTGCTGCCATAATCAACGTGCACCACCTGGTTTCACTTTTCTCACCTGTGAAATGCACCATTGAAATTCTATCAGACCAAGCATAATGTAGACATTAAAATCAGTCAATTAATTTCCCCATTTGGCATGACAGTCCAAGTCTCATCAATGAGGCTTTCATATTTTTCATGCCTTCCCAACAGGCACATGAGCTCATTCATGTCCATTCCTGGGTAGGGAATTAACTATTCCAGCATTCACAATTTACCTTCAGCAAAAACACACATTCCATTTTCAGTCATACATGCATTCAACAATCTTTTGTTTTCACAATGCATAAATATATGTGTATATATATATATATAATCAAAAGGCAAGAGAGAGCAGTAAGAGTTTTTCCCCTCTCTATTTTGTTCCATCCTAGAACCCACACCATCACTGTGGCTTTTCATGCTCTCAGCCTCTTTCACTTCACCATGAATGCTGGACCAATCCTTCTTGGTCATGACACTTAGTGTCTTCGGTCTATTCCAGACCTCTAAACCATGGAGTCTCTCCACATGGTTTGTCTCAACTGCTAGGAACCTCACAGTCTCACTAGCACCTTTTTCATTGCCGCTCATTCCGAGCTCTCCAGTACAGTCACATGTCCACATGCACCCCTAGGATGCTCTCATAGTCCTCACTTCCAGCGATACCTATATTCAAACATTGAATAGATTCACATGTTTATTTTATTCTCATCAGTTTTACCTCTAGAACAAGATCTTAAAACATCATAATCAAATCATATACACATGTATATTCATAAGCAAAATAATCCAATACTTATCTGTATTGTGCGTTTCCTCATTCGTCCACAGGATCCTGCTTCGCTTTGCAAGCCTCAGGATCACCTATGGACTTAGATGTTAGGTTAGCACACAGGCTACTCCACAACATCAAATAATTAATGTCCAACCAGTACATCCTCATGTCTACTGGGCTTGGAACTTTACCGTGACCATTTCCAGGTCTAGGATCTACTATGGATCCTCAGGCATATCACAGCCCAACATACACTTATACCAACACATGCTTATATCAACAATAACCCTTACTCCGCAACCCCTCACAACAACCATTTACCTTTACCTTTAGGGTGCAACACCCAATTGCATCTATTTTTCACTGTCAACACAAGCAATACAAGCAATACAAGCAAACTCATTAGCGTTATGGCTCTAAAACTGTAATCACATTTCATATCATTCACTATCAAGTATTGAGACACCAGGAATGCATCCACTCCCTAGGGTGTAATCAATATTGAAAACCCTTTCATGACTCAACATCGGAAAAGTGTGCACTCTCTTTCGGTGTGTGCCATGTAGGCCCTATTCATACTCAAGCAATCGGTCATCATGGAAATAAAACCAAAACATGTTTTGCATATGGAATTTTAACAATTAAACATGCATGTTCTTAGCAAGGGTCAGAGAACACTTATCCAGTTGTTGTCGCAGTATGTATTTGTTAAGGAGGAATTGGAGGCTCCTTCCCTGAGTTAACAGTCCCTCAGTTAGCCATCCCAACTCCCTTTTACATTTCACATTCACACATGTCTTATCGACATAACCCATACCATCTCACTCATGTTATTACCAAACATGCAGTGTAGATAAGACATTTTCAAAATGTCCAATGGCGTTTCACCCGAAACCCATTTCCAAGATAAGGGAAAACCTTCCCATAAAGTTTGGCTTCTGCAGGCCATCACACATGGTCTTCCTGTAGTGTGTACCCTTAATTGTGGGTCTCTTGTAAGCAGCACTACTATGCCCATTATAATTTTATGCTTACTATCATAACATGATTACCCACTTACCATGCGTCCTCCTCTCACTGCCATGCTCGAAATAATCTACCTAAAACCTGAGCTTCAATCAACCAAACACAATCTCTCACTGCCATGCTAGAGATAATCTACCTGAAACCTGAGCTTCAATCGACCAAACACAATCTCTCACTGCCATGCTCGAAATAATCTACCTGAAACCTGAGCTTCAATCGACCGAACACAATCTTATGCAAGCCAATAGCGGCTAGTAGTTGTCAGCAATTTCTTAAATCCGAAATTCACAGTTCGAATTTTAACAGCCTATTATGCATACCATATGGTAGATTCTGGCATTGGTCAGGGTCTTACCTCTCATTTCCATGCTCAAAATAATCTACCTGAGACATGAGCTTCAATCACCCAAACATTTGGTAAGTTTGGATGCATATGACTTTTTCATTGCTACAACCATTACCGAAGCATTTTCAGAATTTATAAAATTCAAATACTTCCAACTGTTAGTCACATCAATATTATCAAAGCTCATTTACTTCATGCAATCATTATCATACTAACATTGCAAGGTATAGTCATATCATTAATGTAATTAAATGAAATGTTTAGATACTCCTTACTTCACAAGCGTATCATTCACACCACCTTGCTCTTCCATAGAGCATTTCTGGCAGCCAACTGATCATGACTATCCTGCATTCATAACAACCTTTGAAATGGTTCCTGAATTGTCATCAATTCATCATTTTAGTCATTAGTCATTCACAGTATCACATGCACTCATATCAATGCATTCATGCAATGCACCACAACATTGCACCTATACTTACTTTCCTTGGGCTACTAAGCTCAATCAACATATACAGGAATGATACCTTTCTATATTCCAATATCCACATGGTATGAGGTCTCTTACATGTACCAATCCATGGAATTTGTCATAAGCAAATTCTTACCTGCATGGGTCGTACTTACACCCTTGACATGACCAATTTAGTTGGTCCTTTGCAGGAGATTGCCGCATTTGCTCACCAAATTTTGTTATGGACTTGCTGCCTTATCCTTTTCTTCATAGGGTTGCTGGTCACATTCATCTGCATCAGCAACATTTTCATCCATGTCCATGTCATCGCTGTTTTTTTTTTTCCACTAATGCCAGCATCAAAGCAATGATTATAATTAGTGGTTCATACAAAACATATCCTCATGCATTTCATGCATAAAACTTAGGAAATGCAACATAGTTAGCAATACAGGGTTTTAAGAAAAACTTCCCTTTTCAAGTCTTTCATCCTGGCATGGGACTCCTTTTCCACACAGCAGCTGGTTGACCTCATAGTCCTTGCTACCTCTGGCATGCAATTTTCCAGATTTGTCCATTTGACAGCAGCGGCCGTTATTAGCACTTTTCTGCTCCATACTCAGATTCTAGTGTCTTACCCTTGTTCCCTACTGGATAAGCTTTCCAACGCCTATCCCCATGCTCCATTCTGACTTTGGGTGTGAAAATCACACTACTTCTAAAATGACCATTTTCACCAAATCTCTGCATTTTTTACACACAACTATATTTTTGGTCTGGGTGCCAACTTCAGCCATCTGTAGGAGCAAGTCTAGAGATTCTAGAAAAATTTTCTATCGGGTGAAGTTAATGCATACAACGAGGAACACTCAGTAACTTGCGGATTCCATTTCTAATACACCATTCATCTTTTATGAATTTTGGGTTTAATTAATTGCCCAAAACACAGAATTTTCTTTCCACAAGAGTGACTGTCTCAGGGGACGACAGGGGTCAAGAGGGCTTGCCCCCTTGTGGCCCCACTAAAAAATAGTTGAATTTCCTTTGTTCGATCGGGTCTCTTCCCAGCTAATCTTCCGCAGAATCGGCTCCCGTTTCAACTAATTCCTCCGCTGGATTGGCTCTCGAAATAACTAATTCCTCCACCGTTTCGGCGGTCAAAACCACTAATTGTTTCGATGTTTCGGCGGTCTCTCTCATCGGAAGACTTAGCGCTTTGGACTTCCACAACGGCGGCACACGAACCACTTTCTCTTCTGATTGGTGAGCTAATTTTTTTTTTGACTGGCATCGGCGTCGATAGTCTTTCTCATCGGAAGACTTAGTGCTTTTCACTTCCGCAACGGCGGCACACGAACCACTTTCTCTTCCGATTGGTGAGCTAATTTTTGACTGGCATCGGCGTCGGTAGTCTTTCTCATCGGAAGACTTAGTGCTTTTCACTTCCGCAACGATGGCACACGAACCACTTTCTCTTCCAATTGGTGAGATAATTTTTGACTGGCATCGACGTCAATAGTCTTTCTCATCGAAAGACTTAGTGCTTTTCACTTCCGCAACGGTGGCACACGAACTACTTTCTCTTCCAACTGGTGAGCTAATTTTTGACTGGCATCGGCATCGGCAGTCTTTCTCATCGGAAGACTTAGTGCTTTTCACTTCCGCAACGGCGGTACACGAACCACTTTCTCTTCCGATTGGTGAGCTAATTTTTGACTGGCATCGGCGTCGGCAGTCTTTCTCATCAGAAGACTTAGTGCTTTTCACTTCCACAACAACGAACGCTGGAACAACTATTTCCTTCCGACGGACACTTAGACAATTTTTCGTGGTTTTCTTTCGAACTGCTCCCGTCGGCACGCCTTCGCCTAACTCTTCCGCTACGGCGGAAGTCCATTCCACTAATTCTTCTGCTACATTGGAAGTCAATTCCGCTAAGTGTTCCGATGGCTCAAACACTTAAACAAAGTTTTCAAAAATTCTTTTCCACTACTACACCTCGTCGGATGGCCTTCCGACTACACCTTCCGTCGTTTCGGAGGAGCTTTCCACTAGCTCTTCTGACTGTTCAACACTTTTTGAATTTTTCCAGTCATTCAATTATGATTTTTGCTAGGCAGAAGGCAATTCTGCTTCTGTCACTGCGCCTTGGTGGTCCATTTAGGCCCATGCTGCAACATGAGCTCTGATACCACTCTGTCACGTCCCCAACCCTTACACCGCGAAGAGGACGCGAAGAACACCACATACAGGCAGGCAAACAACCCCATGAACATGGACAAGCATAAATGCTGAAATTAAAAGTTTAAACACAATGCATACGAAGATGCATAAACATGCAAGCATACACAGATGCAGAATGAATCAACACTCAGCGGAAGCAGCGCACCTTCCAGCATTCACATGTTCATCATAGTTCATAAAACAATAGATATAATTTGCAGAGATGGAATAATAGTAGCACTTATCTTTTGATGAAGAACTCGTCCCGCAACCAGCTACGTCGCTGCAATGTTCCACCCAACCATAGGCCAGCGTGCTCATCAATCTCTCAGCAACACTGCCACCCTCGAGCTGGGCATGATTCCTCCAAGGATAAGGGTCAATGTAGGCTTACACATAGCCGAGGGACACGATCAGCAAACCAACACCGCTGGGTTTATCAGACCATCAACAAACCGGCCAAGCCAGCACAGTCCGAAGATCAACCACTACATACACGCAGCAAAACAATCCCTTCACAGCCCTATGAAGGAGGCAAAGACAACCGGGGACAGTTCCAAACCAAAGATGAACCATAGCTCAGAACCACAAGGCAACACAGAGTTGTTCTTGGCCCTAGCGTGGCCAAAACAACTTAGCAACAACACCCAAACCAGGGTACTTCAGCAACCCAATTTCACAATAAAAATGGTGGCAACAATCCACAGCCCACAGTGGATAAGAAACAGAACTCCCAGCATAGCCATGGAAGACTCAGCCAATGGATGTGGCAATCAACAATCACAGACTCACAGTGAAATCGATGGCAGCTATACACAGTACCAGAATAGGGAAGAAGGAAACACACATGCACAGTCCGAAATGGAAGGAAGACAGACTCTCCACAGCGCTCAAAAATCGTGGGAAGAATCACAGCAACCCAAATTGTGGGTTAAACCAACAACATACCCGAATCACGGGTTAAACTAACAGCAAGTAGAAAAACGTGGATTAAAGCCACGGCTACGACACATACCAGTGGAAATCGTGCCCTGGAGACCGTTTCACCTGCTCGCTGCGTGCACAATCAGAAAAGATTCGCAACTGGTGCGTGAGGAGCACAGAACAAGAATCCCAGCCTGCGCGAGGATGAACAGCACGTCTCTCTGCGGGAGGCGAACGGACAATGGTCTCAGCGCACAGATGAACAAAACAACGGTGCACAGGAGGAAGCCGAACCCGTCTCTGTGTGAGACACAAATAGACCAAATCCTGCGTGAGGATTAACAGGCAATCAGGAGGACAAACAGACCATAATTGTGAAGGTTGGAAAAACATGGGAGAGAAGAGTCGTGGAAGAGTGGGGAGAGTGAATGCAGTCGTGGGTGGAGTGGGTGTGTGGGCAAGGGACTGACAGTCCTACCACCCCACTCCCAAAGACAATAACTGCCTCAACCACCAGCAGCCATAACTGCCTCAGCTACTCAACAGAACATTAAAGAGTTTGACAAGGGAAGATGGCAAAACAAAACAAGGTGGCAACACATGGGTCTTCCCCCATAGACTAAGGTTTGACATCCCCCACCCCTTATCCTTTGGAACCATGCCATTTTCATTCAATGTTGCACTGCCGTAGCTGGTTGTGGTTTATTTTATTTGATGTGCGTATTTACATGATGTCAAATTATAAGGTGTCGGATAGCACGACATACCATCGACAACTATCCCCATTGCCGAAACATACACAACCAAATCGATGGTGGGGATTTTGCCTTTAGATCCTCACCATGATTAATTACATTATATACATCATGCAAACGGGGTCAAAACCAGGGTGTTACACAAATCCAAAGGGAAGTTTGACTACTTGTAATGCACCATTTTAGCTAGTTTTAAAAAGTAAAAAATTGGTATATTAGGTTATACATCTCCTCCACACTAAGTTGTAGAGTGCACCTCAGTTATTTTAGAGGAATGGATAAATATGAAAAGTTAGGAAGGGGTGAGCATAATAAATATTACCATAAAGATCTTGTTGTATGCAAAGAATACGACACTAATAGCTAAAGAACTATGGAACTATAGGGACACATAAAATACCTTAAAGTTATTTTATGTGGAGGTTGAGATGAACATGAACACATACAAGACTAAGATAGTAGCCTCCGAAGGAAAGCCATTAGAGATTACGCAAAGATAAAAATATTTTAACACTATATTTTAATGAAAAGCTAAGGTGGGATGAATGCACAAGCTAAAAACTACAAAGATGGTGGAAATCATTATTTCTACTGCAAAATAGATGAAAGACAATAGAAGTTTGGCATTGGTAAATACTATGCTTCCTATTTCAAATTCCCATAACCCCATAATGAGTATATTGATTTTGATAGGAAATAAGCTTTCAATTGAGTTGTGTCATACAATACCTATAGAGATGGAGGATATGAATTTTTTCGGTTATGTTAGTACAATTTGTAATTTTATGTATGGTATGGTCTATACTAGCCCAAACATTTCATAAGAAGTGGGAGTATTGAGTGGATTCAAGGCTAATCTTGGACATGATTATTGGGCTACAGTGAAGATGATCTTTAGGTGTCTGTGAGGTACTTCTAAATATTCAATTTTTTGTCATGCTGACTTTCAAGGGGCCAACACTCAATGTATATATATGGTTGTTTTAGTTATGTTTAGGTAGAGGATGTAGATAGAAAGAGATATACTTGTGGATATGTGTTTCTACTATTTGGTGGAGCAATGAGTTGGAAGAGAAACTAGTAGGATATGGTTGCTTTGTCCCCTACATAGGTTGAGTATATGTGATTTAGTCATGCTTGTAAGGAGTCCATTTGGGTTATGAAACTATGTTCACTGTGTATGACTTAGTCAAAGAGCTAGTAGCTTTCTCCCCTATACTCTTGCAATGTATATGACAAGTGGGAGAATGTTGGGGCATGTGTGTCATACACCTCATGGTTTTGTAGCATAGTAGTTATCTAAATAAATGTTGAGTAGTGGTAGGTAATAAATGATGACTAATGGCATGGAATAAATTTTGAGCAGTCCTAGGCAATGAATATTGAACAATAATAGCTAGCCAATTAGATTTTGGTGGTTTGTAGCATGTAGAATTGAAAACCATAAATAGTTTATGGTTTTGTTATGCATATTTATTGAGTGTTTATTGAATGTTAGAGAGAGAGAGATTTTAGCTTACTGCTATGTTGCCAAAATTTCTCTAGAACCTTTATGTTTCTAAATACTCATGTTGAGAGCACATGACTTTTAATTGTATTGTAACCATTTGTTAGTCATTGAATAATACATTGAGCTTGCTTTGAAGTGTGGGGCTTTTCTATCGAAAGGGTTTTCCCAATAAATTTTGTTGTTTAAATGTTTTTGTTTTGTTTCTATTGCAAGTGTATCTATATTTAAGGAGAAGTTGTTGTGTGATAACGAGTAAGAGAATTTGAGAAAATTAATACATTATAAGGATATGGTCAACCCTAATATAGAAGATCAACTTTTTTTTTCCAAAGAAAAAATTCGTAAATATTTTATTCACATTCAACAGATGGCCCTCATGGACCATTATACAAAAACCAACTAAGAAGTTGTCATTGGACCATTATACAAAAACCAACTAAGAAGTTGTCATTACAATCAGTTACTTGCCTCAAGAAAAAGCACAATAACCATTAACATCAAAAAGTTTATCAAAACACTTATCGGCAGAAAAGAGTTCAAAAATGAGCAGCCTTGCAGCAAAAAAAAAGTCTGATCATAGCAGACTTTTTTCATCATTCCTGATCACTCATGTCAGCGGATGGTGAAGCAAGCAAGAACATAACCAGAGCAAGACTAGCTGGCTGAAAAAGTCTCTAAATGAATGAAAAATAAAATCAAAGCTGATCAATAATCAACAGCTATAATTGGTCCAATCCCAAGCCATCCAAAGAAAAAAAAAACTCATATCCGTTTCAGCACCAAAACAAAGAGGCCATCAGCCCGCATGTCAAGCTCTAAGAATGTTTGCTTGATATCACCAGAAGAAAGATAAAGCAAAATAATCAGCCATAGCATCATATATCAACGGTGCCAAAAGTCAGGAAACCAGCAATGCCCAAGCATGAAAAGCTCCAAATAATAACCAGCAGAATATTCATAAGAATCTGACAGAGCACAGAATGCATGATGCCCTCATCAGATAAAACAGTCAAATAAACTGCGGAACATACATCTCACAGAAACTAGAAAACCTGAAATGATTCCACAATTTCTGCCCCTCTCTGTTCACATGTAACCCAGGATCCTTCAAGAATGCTGCCACCTGCTTTAGCCAATGAATCTGCTTTGAAATTTCGTTCCCTATAAATGTGTTTGAAAGACACAAAATCAAGACTGTAAAAATATCTTTCTATATTATCAAAGCTTTTGGATTTTAACTGTGTTGAAGTTTGAAAACCTACTTTTAGAGTGGACATTCCACCTATCTTCAAGGAATCTGAAAAAAAAAAGCTATATATAAAAATAAAATACCTCAAAAAAATAAAAAGATCCAAAAAAAAATCCAATAATGGATTAAAGTTAGAATAATAATGATTTAAAAAAATACAAAGTAACATTCATTAAAAGGAGGAAGAATAAAAATATTGTAATACTTTAACATTTTTGTAGTTTCAAAACTTAATATATTAAAAGTTAAAAATAAAAAGTTCAAAGAAAAAAATCAAAATTAAATTAAAGCTGAAACAATAAAGAGACTAGCAAAAAAATGATATTTAAAATTCTAAAAGAAAAAAAATTATAAGAAATAATTAAAATTCCAAAAAAACATTCTTATCGTTCTCTCCCTTTCAGAATTTTAATTATTTTCCTCATCATTTTTCTTACTTTTTACTAATTTCTTATTATTCTAACTTTAATCTAATTTTGATTTTTTCCATCCTCCTTTTTTATTTTTCAACTCTTAATTTATAAAATTTTGAAACTTCAAATATCTTTAATCAACCCTTTTTATTCTTCTTCTTTTTTGAATCAATGTTACTTTTTATTTTCTTCTAAATCATTATATTCTAACTTTAATCCATTATTAAATTTTCTTTCCCCTTTTTATTTTCAACTTTTAATTTATTAATTTTTCCCCTTTAAGTCTCGTTCCTTTTAAATAATTTTTATTTTCTTTTAAACCCATAATGATATGAATCTAATCATTTCTCTTGTTCCTTTTAATTATTCTTTCTCAACGAGGTTTGCTATTTTAATTTGATTTACTATTTATCTCAACTCCTTTTTATCATTTATTTTATTTTTGTATTTATTCATTAATACAATTGAATTTAATCTCCCAGTTTTAGAACTTTTAACCCTTTTATCTAATTAGACATTTTTTTTCTAAATCTTTCTTTTTTTTTCCTTAATGTCTTACCTTTATTTATTAATTTTATATTTTTCTTTCCTTCATTTTTGGATCCTTCTCTTTTCTTTGAGATAATTTATCTAACCACTAATTTCCTCTCATCTATTTATATTCAACTAATTTCTTTTCTTACTATATGTAGTTTCTTTTTATGATTCTTTGAAGATGGGTGGAGTGTTCACTTGAAACGTTGATTTGGAAACTTCAACATAATGGAAATCTAAAAGCTGTGACATATGTATGACCATTTTTTTTAAACAGAAACTAAGAAAGGTTTTTTATAAAACAGACTGTGCACAGCCATTCATTACAGAGAATAAAGTGGGAACATAGAGTTCTTGCAGTTCAAAAATGATGCATACAAAACTGGTCCAAAGAGATGACCAAAAAACTCCACAGAGGGAAGTTGCAAAACAACTAGTGTCTAGGGTAGTGTATACCCTTATAAACTGACTGCAAAGCAAAAGACAATAAAACATATTAACATTTTAAGAGAGAACCGATTAAGGATTGCCTATGGGCTTCATGGGCTGAACTACTAATTCCTCCTCCATGGGGTGCACTGCAACTGCAGGGGATTCGTTTTCCTTGCTACACTGGTTCATATTGATTAGGCGCTGGAGATCTTCCTGAATTCTATCGACCTTACCCATCATCTCCTTGAGGTTTATCTCGTTGTTGTTGATCCTTGCATCATGATTGCTGATTTGTAGAGATGTATAACTTACCACTTCCCCCATGCTCTTGACCTCCTGTGCTATTTCCTTATTATCCATTATTCCTATCGCCATCATCTCATAGAGACGCTTGAGATTCTTCTTTACATCCATAATGCTAGTGTTTTCGTTAGCCTGAGACATGTTGCCATTTCCTGGAGAAATATCGGTACGGGCGAAGTTGCTATACAGAGCTCGGACTGAACCTACTATCACACAAGCCTGATTCTCTACGGAGAGGCCACTAAGGATATACTTTAGCACTTTAAGCTCCTACTGGAGGGAGGCACCCTCCTTGCTTCGATAGGATAAAGTGCCCACTGCACCTTCCTTCCATTCTGAACAGTGACAGCCCAAAATTGTGTTTTTCTCAGCAGTGAGGGACTGAGCGTCGAATGGGAGACTAGGGCCAGAATCAATGCTTGCAAACCACAACAAAGAGCCTGTAAGGGTGCTACAAGAACAAGAGGAGAAGGCTGCGAGGGTGAGCCTTTCCTTCATGAAAGTCCTGGTGAGAGGGAGAGCTTCCCATGGAATTTCCTGCAACCACCCTTCGTCTACGCCTACTATGACATCCAAGAGAATGCGCTCCGGAGGAATCACATGATGGATAGAGCCGAGAGAAGGAGAGAAATGAGATTGCAGGCAGCTTCGAGGATAATACATAGTGAGGAGAGCGATAAGACTTGGAGCGTGTGAGGGGAGGGGGAAATTAACCCGGGGGAGGTGAGCCATAAATCCTGCGTTGTCTGAGAAAGGATGCAAGTTGAGTGAGCTCCACGCGGCGAGGATATGAGTATATGCAGGACAACACATTAAGTGAGAAGACCCTTTGGGAAGGAGCACGAGGTGGGAGCCAGCTGTGGGAGGAGGGCATGAGGCAGTGTGATGAAGAAGAAGGGTGAAGGGAGGGATAAGGGAGAGGGGTAATGAAAGAGCTAGGGAAATAAATAAGGAGAAAATGGAGGGAAAAGGGGAGGGGGAGAAGGAAGGAAAAAAGATGGAGGAATAAGGTGAATGGAGGGGGAGCTCTTCTAGAAAACATTTAGGGGAAACAAAAGAAACTTCAAGGAGTGGAGAGAGGGAAGACCACTTTCCTTGAGAGAGGAAAGAGTAAGCCTGACAAGACATTAGGGAATGAATTTGGTGTAAGGGGCTTTTTCGTTAAGACTGAAATGGCCTTGAGGTAGGGAGGCCCCCATGTTTGCCAAGGCATCCACTGCTGAGTTATTGTTGGGAAGTATGTGGAATAGCTCATAGGATTTAGACATGAGTGGCTTAGCTTTATCATACAGACGACGACACTTAATTGAACCAGAGGTGTATCCATTAATCATCTTGAAAATAACATGCTGAGAGTCTTCGAAGATCGCTATCTTATGGAGGTCTTTACTGACTAAGGATTGTAGTCCCTGTAGGAGCACCAACCACTCGGCCTCGTTGTTGGTCCTGTGTCCAAGGCCCCAAGCGAAGGTTTGTTCAACATGTCCTTTGGGATCCAAGAGGATCCCCCCCACACCTGCCACCCCTGATGTATGACCATTGTGAAAGCATCCATACTAAAAAAAAAGTATCTTTCTATTTTAACTAGCATAAATAATAAAATCAACGTTTCTCAAATAAGAGCGAATTCTCATGAGCTCCATAGTGAATTAAGGTGCTAGAAAATCCCTAAAATGCTATTGGACGAAAAAATTTGTCTTCTTTTTAATGCCAAGAGGGTTGAATATGAAAATAAATTGCTTATAGAATGTCTTGTATACACCTACATTAGACTGCAAATTCAAAATATTTGCTACAATACTAACCTTCCTAACCTTTTAAGTCATCACAACTATGGTGATTTAGGAATGTTTCTCTTAAATTTTTGTGAGTATAGAAATAAAATACTAAAAAAAACCAAGTGGATTCTTACCTTTCTAAAGACCAATAGACCAAAGTTGGTCTCAATGGATTTTAATAACTATCATCATCTTCTACACAATCTTCTCTCATTGATTAGTGAAGAAATTGTATTTTGCACAATTGCTTCCTTTGATACTCCTAATTGAGACATGACTATATTGAATAGAATTTAATGCACTGATAATGTTGATTTTGTATAAATAGAAACTAACAATGACACACAACAATAAAATTCCAAAACATGGAAAACATGGACTGGTAATGCAAAAACTAGTTCAAGGAGTGGGACACAAAAGAATAAATCTACACAACAAATAAAAAGGCATTGAAGAGTCATGTACAAGATTGATAAGGGAAGGGAAAATGATAAAACAAACCAAACTACATAGACAACTTCAATGGATAGAGGGAGAAGAAGTGCAATACTACTTGAAGTTTAACATCCCATTGCATGAAAAACACGTAATAACATAACTAAGAAATAGTCCACACATATTAATATGTGAATCAAGAAGATGGGAACAATATAAGGAGTCATGGGAGGATATTAATCTCCACTAATTTAGTGTAAGTTAATTTAGGTTTTAATTTCTAGTAATTTAATTTAATTTAGGTATTGATGGCCACTAAATGCTAAAGCTGGCACATGGCATTGCAAAGAACACAATATGCAAATATGACAAGGAGAAGGTGAAAGCACATCCTAAGGAAAGCCCAAAAGAAAGAAAAAAAAACTTAGAATGCACAATCCCAATGATATTGCGAACAATGAACAATCTCAAGAAGAAGGGAGTTCCCTACCTGATACTTGTTTCTATGGAGAATCACTTCTAACATTCAAGGCTGCAAAGTTATTTCTGATGGGTGCAGGGAAATGGGAATCCTTAGGTCTATGACAACTGATGGGATTATAAAGCGAGCTTGGAAGTTAAGCATGGGGCGCTTCCTACTAGTGTCCAAGGGATGAAAGTAAGAGGTACTCCACTTGGTGCATCTTAGACATGTAGGAAACTAGCATTTGGTAACTCATTGAAAAAATTCAAAAATATATTAGGGAAAGGGGACTAATCATTTATAGTCCTCGTAAGACATAGTACTCATCCGACTTTTTGATCGGATCTTTGACCAAATATTTATGGAATGATGATTAAGTGTAAGGAAATGAAATGAGGAGGATAACCATGTCATCATGATTTTCAAGGAAATTTTTATCAGTCATACTACTACATTCCCGTAGTTGCATTCAACGAATTCAATTCCTGTAGCGTTACATTCATGTAGACATCTCATTGTTCTCTTGTCATTGCATTAATGCCATCATCTTGAAACCATCTTTGACATCAATAAATACCATGTTCAACAATATCCCCATTTGTCATTGATGGAAACACTTCATCCTTTTGTAGCAATATAGGACTCCCCCATCATTAACAATTTGTTTCTCCCCCCTTTGATATCAAAGGAAAATGGATGCTCTTCTTTACTATAGATACCTCTTCTGAATACTACCCCTTTCACTGTGATGACTCTTCTTTCTCCTTTACTTTTGTTGAGTAGCTCCCCCTGTGAATGTATTGTCTTCTTGTGATTCCTTGGGTTGAATCGCCTTGTATTTATTTTTTTTATTGTGTTGTGTTCTTGTATCTTCTTCTCCCGAGCTTGACATTAATTAATCTCCATTCAAGATCAACATCTACATTAATTCACCACTTGCATCATCACATAATGATATTTTAACATGTTAATCATCCAACTTGGACTTGAGGAGCGATATTATTTATTCGTCCCCCCTTTGATAATTAAGATGTATGCTCCATATGTCAGGTTAAAACAATGATAAGGATACAATTTAGAGGTTTCCATATGGTTCCATATTGCTTGAACATTGTCACAAGTGACCTATATCATCATGAATGCTAAAGTAACTTCCAATGAAAATTTCTTAAATCATATCAACCAGCCCTTAAGTAGGTCTTCCAAACCTCCAAAGCCTCTTGGATAGAGATTCATGTCACTTTAAATACACATGTACAAAGACCTTTGTTGATGAGAAATGGTTATTCAAACATTCATAACAAAATCGGTTTTGTTAAAAAAAATGTTGTAGAGGAAGTAAACTATGGAACTGATCACTTAAATCCTCATGTTAATCTCTTAAATAGTTGTTGGATTTAGCAGATATTGATAATTGAGACTATATCAAAGACATGTTAAAAATATCCTTTAAAAAATTGTCCCAAGGATTCTCTATATCAAAGACATTTTCAAGAGATTCCTCCATTGTGTTGTTCTCACCAGGTTCATTAGCAGGACTAAAATATTACCATTCCTTATTAGCATGGGTATTTCCTCTGTTAAATTTGAGCATATAGATCTGTAGACAAACACACAACTCACAAAGAAGATCTCACAATTTACTTAGCCATTGAAGAATGAAACAGTGCAAAAGGCTTGCAGCTGTGAATGCTTTCATTAATCAAAAAAGTAATCCAGATGATAATTACAATAATGTAAAATGGCTTTAATATCCACAAGCAATTCGAATCCACATGAGGAAGTTCAAATTGATGACTCTACTTGACTGTAGGTAACCAAAACATTGTCTAAATCACTATTGGAGGACCCAATAGTTAACTGTCCTTGTCTAAATCATAACCGGAGTTCTAAAACACAACCAAGTGTTACATTTAGTATTAAATAATGGTTAACTGACTGTGGTAGGTGAGAAATGCACCCCACATGTGTGCAATTAATTAAACCATTATTTAACTGAATGTAGAGGGCTAGAACTGAATGTAACTGACTCCTAACTTGGCTTGACTAGTCATTAACTGAAGTGAACTGACCTTGGTTGGTTTCGGCACTCCCAGTTGCTTCCTAAATTGTAGGGATTGATCTAGGAGACTCCTAAACTTATGCAATCAAGTGCAATAAGTGGCAGTGATCCTCAATTAGTGTTCCCCACACTTTGGTAATTGAAACATGTGCCCCAATTAGGTCAAGTTTAACCAATGGTGCTAATGACTATAAATAGATTAGATGGACTCCCGATTTAGACATATGACCAAATTTGGACAAGGGAGGATTAATAATCCTAACACCCCCCCTGAATGCTAACTTGGACAAACTATGGGCCCTGGTAACTAATACCATAGGTCACCCATTACATCAAGTAAAGTAAAGTAACTGCTCAAAAATAAGGTGCTTGGGGAAAAACCACATGGGAAAAAAAACCCCCCTTCTTTAATTAAGCAGGTAGAATCAGGATCAATTTGGTTCTTCTGTGCACAGGTATCCTGGGGCCTGGCATGTGAACCTCTCCATCATTATTTCTGGAGGAATCTTCCTCTTTGGAAGAAGAATGATATGCTCAACTAAATCAGAAATATAGACAGCTGCCGGATGAAGACTGGACCCATGTAGAGCAACTGAAGTCAACTGAAAAGTGAGAAAAGGTTCTTGAGAATTCAGAGAATGTGAAGAACAATAAAGAAAATGATATGTTGCAGCCATGAACAGAAAACCATGAGTGGTAAGAACAGCCCCAAGTGTTAGGAGCAGGTGTCCAGGCGGATGCAGAAAATATTCCTCTTTACTAGTTCTGTGAGAAGATGAGCATGTGATCAATGGTAGAGAAGCACTGGGACTGTTGAGAGAGAATGCTAGAGCTCCATAGTCTGATATAGCTTCTGAAATATATAATGAATCACATAATAAAATATCAGCAACCTAATATGAGGAAACTAACACCAAATCCCCATCAGCAGTTTTGAAGAGAAAGTGCGGTACTTGATTTTTCACACCGGAATTGGTGAGAGCAGCTACAAGCATGACTGAATGCTTTTGAATTTTAAAATATGAACCAAATAACATCATATCAGAAAGTAAATCAGATCTAAACAGGTTCAAAACAGATCCAAAACTGTGAAATGGAATCAAATCCCCAACAGCAGTTTTGTAGGAGACTTGCGGCACTTGTTTCTTCACACCGTTGATGAGAACAACTACAAGTAGTACTGAAAGATTATGAATTTGATATATTAAACCAAGAAATATCAGATCAGATCTAAATAAGATCATATCAGATCCAATAAGGTTAATATCAGATTCAAATAAATGGTTAACCGTGACGGTCGATGCACGGCTTTCTTCTGCTTCAAAATTCTGAATTTTGGTGCATGCAATCCTGCAGGAATTTGCTGGAAAAACTAGATCCTGGGGAGCAAATGGATCACTCTGGTAATCTGATATTTCTTCCAAAATATCCAAGGTATCACATATTTGCACACCAGCAGCAACATTAGAGGGAAAAAAATCAAATTTCTCTTCACTTTTGGAAGCACTTACTGGTAAATTTTGCACAGAATTTAAAGGAAAATCACCGGTGAATGTTTGCATGGAAGTGCAGCAGAATTTTTCTTCGATATCAGAGATTCGAATGTCTTCTTCTGTTTCAGCAATATGAGAAGATGAGATATCATAGATCTCATGAAATTCCGGAGCATTAGGAGAAGGAGTCACTGCATAGAGACTGTCTTCAATTCGAATTGACTGTGTAGAAGCTTCTACTTCTTCTTCATCTTGAACAACTTCATCAGAGAGAGTGGAGGCCGAGCTTTTTGGATCAAGGATGCTTATGGTGCTGGATGTGCACCATCTGCTATCAATTCCAAAGGTTCTGTCCAATCTTGCCCAGAGTTCCTGTGGATCTTTAATAGATCTATTGTGGTAGCGCATGCTAGGAGAAAGAGCCAATTCCATTATTTCAAAAGCTTTATCCTTTGCTTTTAGCCAGTCATTATCACTCTCAAAAGAATTTCTACCTAATCCAATAGACACCGAAAAGAGTTTTTGTCTTCTCAGACATATATTCATCTTCAACCTCCATTCAAAATAGTCTGAGGATCGGGTGAGAAGAGGAACTAATGAATTCATTTCGAAGTTGTACTTGCAAAACAAAAAAATGATCCAGTAGGAGATCCGAGGAGGAGAAGTGCCTTGTCCGTTGAGGCTCTGATACCATGTTAAATTTGAGCATATATATTTGTAGACAAACACAAAACTCAC
Organism: Pseudotsuga menziesii; assembly: GCA_001517045.1. NCBI lineage: Eukaryota > Viridiplantae > Streptophyta > Pinopsida > Pinales > Pinaceae > Pseudotsuga > Pseudotsuga menziesii. The sequence goes on along the minus strand of LPNX010830426.1, from coordinate 68,289 downwards.
AAAGAATATCTCACAATTTACTCAGCCATTGAAGAATGAAACAGTGCAAAAGGCTTGCAACTGTGAATGCTTTCATTAATAAAAAAAAGTAATCCAGATGATAATTACAATAATGTAAAATGGATTTAATAGCCACAAGCAATTCGAATCCACATGAGGAAGTTCGAATTGATGACTCTACTTGACTGTAGGTAACCAAGACATTGTCTAAATCACTATTGGAGGACCCAGTAGTTAACTGTCCTTGTCTAAATCATAACCGGAGTTCTAAAACACAACCAAGTGTTACATTTAGTATTAAATAATGGTTAACTGGCTGTGGTAGGTGAGAAATGCGCCCCACATGTGTGTAATTAATTAAACCATTATTGAACTGAATCTAGAGGGCTAGAACTGAATGTAACTGACTCCTAACTTGGCTTGACTAGTCATTAACTGAAGTGAACTGACCTTGGTTGGTTTCGGCACTCCCAGTTGCTTCCTAAATTGTAGGGATTGATCTAGGAGACTCCTAAAATTATGCAATCAAGTGCAATAAGTGGCAGTGAGCCTCAATTAGTGTTCCCCACACTTTGGTAACTGAAACATGTGCCCCAATTAGGTCAAGTTTAACCAATGGTGCTAATGACTATAAATAGACTGGATGGACTCCCGATTTAGACATATGACCAAATTTGGACAAAGGAGGATTAATAATCCTAACATCCTCATCCATGGCATGAATATCTTTTATCCATGGAGGCAATTTCTTACACTTGGCGAGAATTTTCCATCTTGGTAGGAATTATGGCATGTTCTATGGGCATTTTCTTGGATATTGTAGGCATATATCATAGCATGCATGCATTTTTTGTTCATATTCAAAGGCCTATGGGAATTTTCAAATACCCTATGGGATTCCAATGTACTATGGGGATTTTTAGTTCATGTACTTTAGATTGCGGGAATTTTCATGGTTCGGTAGACATTTTTCAATGGCTTGTGAGAATTTTAACTTCATCTTTAAGTGCCTGCAGGTATTTTTGTGAGACTCGTGGGCATTTTCTTAAGGTCCACGAGCATTTTACCACATCCCACAGACATTTTTCCAAGTGCTTGTGAGCATTTCTTGATTATGCGGAAATAATTCCTGACTATACAAGCATAATTCTTTATGTTGTAGACCTTTTTTATAGCTTCTATGAGCATAATTACAAATGTTGCAGGAATTATTTTGCATGCATTTTCCTTGGGTGTTCGAATATTACATGATGACAGGAATTTTGATTTTCCTTGGGTGTTTGGACATTACATTCAACAATAAACTCAACAAACATTCTATAGTTATTGTTCTTGTTTCATGTCGGTAATGCATTTTTTCAAGTATTTTTTATCTCATTAGGTAGACATTAAACATTAGGTGATATCATGAGGTAAGATCAGACCTGAATGTGCATTTGATTTGTTATAAAAGAGTAATGAATCTTAGTTTTTAAAAGACAATGTTGGAATAAACATTTTTCCCTATGTTGTGCCAGGATCTACAATAGAATGGTTAAAACATTGGTGTCAAGGATGACATTAGGAAACACTAGTTAAAACCTCAATTGGAATGACACACAAGAACTGAGTCTTTATTCCTTTTTAAGGTCAAACCTAAACACAAAATCACCACCACAAGTGACTCATGTTGCTGTCCATTGCCTAGATCTAGTTTATGATGCTCATAATTATTTTCCAAGGTATCAAGTGTGCCATAGATTATCCAAAAATTCCCTTTAGGGCAGTTTGTTAACCCAAATTTGAGGAATAAGCCTTTCCATGCTTTATTACTGCTCTAAAACTACCCATATTTCCTAGAGGAGGCTATAAGAGTGCCCATGCCTACTATTTGTTATACATTCAATTGATGCTCATAAATTTTTATAGATATGGTAGTTGTGAATGTCTCTTTTCAAACCTAATAATGCCATGAATGCTTCACTGCTTGAATTAGTGTGTATATCTCATAGTAATACACCTAATTATTAATAACAATGCTTGAACAAGTATCAAAGTGGTATAAAATTGGTCTTTGTTTTTGCATCAAACTATGCCTATTGCATATCGAGAGGCATCCACTTCAATCTTGAAGGCTTGATGATTATGCTAGGTGAGTGTAAGAGTTATGTTTACTCAATGTTTGATCTCTTGAAATGTTTTTCGTTGCACAACTTACTAATTGGATTGTTCTAGGTCACAATTAAATGCATTAAGTGGGTGTATGATATGGAAAATTTATGCAAGAAACTTTTTTTAGGTAAGTTGACTTTCCCATTAAAATTTACAAGGAATGAATATTGTTTGGTTGTGTGTATCATTGTATGTTCCAATAATAGCACCCTCAAAGTGTTGTAATGGGTCCTAATGGGTATTGAAGCTTCATAAATGGTGAGAAAATCCACATTCCTCACCATTGGATGCAACCCTTTTGGGCTTCCTCCATGTTGTTCAAGAGGTTGATAATCAAAAATAAATTCCAACATCTAAATTCAACTTTCACATCCACAATTCTATAAGTTTTCAAAATTAGTTTTGTATAGTCATATTTTAGCATCAATATTAGTATACATAGTGTTAGAATATCTATTATTCACATATTTCACCATTCATATTTAGATTCTTTGTTTAGTTTCAAGAAAATTATAGATTCTATGTGCAAAATTGTTTCCATTTATAACCACAAGTTTTTATCATAAACACAACAATGATATTAGAGAGCTTTATTAGCCTCGTGGGAGCAACAATAATGGGTACATTCTTCTCAAGAGAAGGGAGAACTAGAAATTGGAAGTATCACTCTTTGTAAAGGAATCCATCAATTGTCAAATTGATAGATTAAGTTATACCATGGACTAAAATTAACAATTCTATCATACGCATGAATAGGACTTTACAAGATTTGGACCTATCAATGAAAAATAGACTGAAGAGATCCTCATGAGGTATTACATTACCCCAGGAGTCATACCTTAAGCCTCAAGTCATTTAGGGATAAGCCCTTTGATTTGGAAATGCACCAATTCTGAGTTGAGAGGATGTTAAATCAATGATGTGGACCTGTTTCCTGAAGTCATCTTAACACTTATGGGTTCTTTCATCATAGTAATTTTTAGGTGATAACACAAACTACCATGCTCCAGTGTTGTATTCAATACAAATGACCATTCATTGGTATATTGTACAATTATATCTTTTTCCATATCCATTTCACCTCGAGATGACCTTCACATTTATAATATATATTCATAAAGTATGACATATGGTAGACTCCCATTCAAGATGCGAGATATGCCCATTTTTGGCACTCTTCTTTGAGACTTCCATTCTTGGAAAACATGTTAGATCCCTTATTGGTTCTATGAGACATAGTTTCTTCTTAAGCCGATGGATATTATTTTGATTGATTTCCTCTCTCCGTACTCAATCTCACTTGATTCCTTGCTCCGTCTTCTCCCCACAAAGGAGGAAATTAATTCTGCTATTAAGTGGAAGATATACAATAGCTTCACTCAAGTTTTCCAAATAGAAGAATTACAACCTTAAGTTGGATTTTTACTTCAAGCACTTCATTGAGATCTCTAATGAGGTATATTTTTGTGCTTATTGTTGTGTTTGGAAAAATAAATTGGAATTTAAGCACAATTGCCTTTGAAACTTATTGCGTTTTCTTAGAATTACTAATGATGCAATTTGGGTTTTAGTATTGCTCATCTCCCTAATTCTTAGAGGGTTCTATCTCAATGGAAGAATGCCCACCTTACAAGTAGAAGGTTGGTGGTTTGATTCCTTTCTTCCCTAATGTTGATATTGCAATATTTTTATTTCTAATAGAATATTTTTATGTTGATTTATAGGAATGGGTACAAGGTGTGTTTCATACAGTCTTTGTATGTTGCTATGAGGTGGATTTAAATCTTCCTCCATAGGTTGCTATGAGGGGGGTTTATATCTCCACCCATAGGTGTGTTTCAAACTGCCCTTGTAGGTGTCTATAAGACAGATTCAAAACCACCCCCGTAAGAGTCTATGAGGAGGGTTTCAAATTTCCCATGTAGGAGTCTATGATGGGAGTTCAAAACTGCCCCTGTAAGAGTCTAACAGGGGGTTTCAAAACTACTTCTGTAAGAGTCTATGCTGGGATTTTCAAACTACCCCTATATGAGTCAATGAGAGGGATTCAAAACTTCCCCCATAAGAGTTTATGAGGGAGGGTTCAAAACCACCCCCATAAGAGTCTATGAGGTGGGTTTCAAAATGTTAAGATTTCATATGATTAGATAGATATTATTAGTCTTCAATTCAATTTCAAAATAATATCATATGTTGGATCATTGAAAGAAACACAATCACAAGATAGCCACAGATTTTTCCTGGGAAACCCTAAAGGGGAAGAAAACCCAACAAAACTTCCTCTATATAGATGTATCAAAAGTACAAACTTTAAAACCCCAAACAGGTGCTCCTTTTCCTTGCTGGTCTCTCTCTCTCTCTCTCTCTCTCCTATGCGGTATACACAAATGTGTGTGTGTGTCAAATGAGGAACACACCAGGGTAATTTTTAGGGCTGAAATTTTGCCAATTGGCTATTTTTTGGTTTTTTTTCAAAAAATAAATTTGCTATTTGGTCATTTTAGTGTCTAATATCGCCTATATTTACATAAAAATATTTTTTTTATCATAATATTTGCCAAAATTTACACATTTTAGTGTTAATTTAATGTTTAATGTTTAGTATTTGCCTGCCTATCTATAAACATGTTTTTTTCAATACAAAACAATTTCCTAGAATACTATACTTAAGTATAATATTAGAATCCTTAAAAAATACCCTGGAACACACATCCTCTATTTATACTCTTTCTTCCACTTGAAGTTTTCCCTAACAAGTCGACCCCAACAAACTTACTTGGCTGACTTCACCTAGGAAGACACAAAACAATCTTATATTATATTCATGAGGGTTCTATTGACCCAACTTACAATGGAGGTTTTACATCATGACTCTATGATGACTAAATACAATAGTAACATCCTGATGGAGGAATAAAACATCTCCGATAGGTTACACAAATAAAATATCTTTAGAATATTCTTTGAAGTTACAATATTTAAATAGTCCCCCTTAATGAGAGGGGTATTCTACATACAACAACAACATCAACTGTAGGAGGAAGGAGGAAGAGCATCTTCAACAACATCATGGTGATAAATCTATATGTCATTGGAAGTTTTCAACAATCATCAGCAATTGGAACAATGACTGGAATATCTTCAACATCTTCAGTGTTGGAACATCATCTTCTACATCATTGAGTCTTCATATTTGATCTTCATATTCTGCAGCACTCGATTGCTTTATCCTTTGTAGCACTCAATCGCTCGATCCTTTGCAGCACTCGATCACTTGATCCTTTGCAACAACACTTGATCTCTTGATCAACATCATCATCGTCGACAACATAACCTACACCACACATGATCTAATTACTGGATGATCAATCCCTATCACTTTTGGACATAGGTCTAAGGACGATGCAATCTTGAGACACTTATGGGATGGTCAATCCCTCTCACTTTAGGACATAAGTCCAAGGATGATGCAATCCTGAGCCACTTATGAAATGGTAAATCCCTCTCACTTTAGGACATAAGTCCAAGGATGATGCAATCCCGAGCCACTTACAGGATGGTCAATCCCTCTCACTTTAGGACATAAGTCCAAGGATGACGCAATATTGATCCACTTATAGGATGGTCAACCCCTCTCACTTTAGGACATAAGTCCAAGGATGATGCAATCTGGAGCCACTTACAAGATGGCAAATCCCTATCACTTTAGGACATAATTCCAAGGACGATGCAATCATCATATTTCATGGAGACAAAAGTCTACAGATCAATTTAGGACTAATGTCCAGGGATGATACAATCCCACTGCAACATCATTAGCCTAGTCCCCATTTCTAGGAGGGTCCACATCACCAACCTTCTCCCCCTTTTGAGGAGTGTCCATATGATCACTATTCCTCCTGATGAGGAAAGTCTGTAACATCATCATCGTTCATCCTTACAAGGAATGTCTATATCATCATCTGTTCCTGCTTACCAGGAAGGTATTTTTTAACTACATCAAGCTTGTCATGGAAGTATTCAAACTTTACTCAAGATAGAGGCTTGGTGAACACATAAAAAACTTACTCATCGATATTCACATATTGGAGCTTTATAGCTCCCTTATGTACCATATCCTGTATATAAAAATACTAGATTTCTTTGTGCTTCGACTTGCCATGGAACACTGGGTTCTCTGTCATCTTTATAAAACTGTGGTTGTCACATAGAATCACCATGGTATCCATCTCTAGGTAAAATAGACTTGAAATCAACTTTCGAAGCCATATGGCTTCACAACTAGTAGAATAAGCTTCTATATACTCTGCTTCAACCGTGCTGAGAGCAACACTAGACTGCTTCCTTTTAAACCATGAGATCATGGCAGATCCCAGACAATAACATACACCTAAGGTTCTCTTCCTGTCTGAAGCACTTCTTGCCCAATCTGCATCTATATAACCATACAATATGTAGTCATGATCTCCAACATAGTATAGACTAAAGTCTATCGTACCTTTCAGGTACATCATCACATTCTTTGCATCTATCAGGTGAACACATCTAGGTGTAACTAGATACCGACTTAGGGCGTTCACAAAAAAACATATATCTAGCTTGGTATAAATCAGATACATCAACAACCCAAAAATATGTCTATACCGAGTCGCATCCACTAAATCTGATGACTCATTAGATAACAACTTCAATTTGGTATCCATGGGGGTGGCCATGGCTTTATAATCCAACATATCAAATCTTTTTAATATTCCCACAACATACTTTACATGGTTCCTTCTGGGATATGCCATACTTCTAGGCCTAGAAAATAGTGCATCAATCCAATATATTTCATCTCGAATTCTTCAGCGAGCTTCTTTTTTCATTCTATAATCTATTTCTCATTTTGTGTCAGAAATAAGTCATCCACATATAGTAATAATATCACAGGTTCATCATCCATAACCTTAAAGTAAAGGTTAGGGTCGAATTTACTTTTGGTAAAGCCCAACCTCATTAAGAAACTATCTATCCTTCCACACCAAGCTCTAGGAGCTTGCTTCAGTCCATACAAATCCTTCTTCAACTTACATACACAAGTTCATCTGTTTTCGACTTGAAATCCTTATGGATGTTCTATGTACACTTATTCCTCAATAACACTATTCAAGAAGGATGTCTTCACATCGATCCGGTGTACACTCACTTCACCATGGATGTAAGTGCCATGATGGTTCTAATGGAAGTGTACCTTGTGACTAGTGCAAATGTATCTTCATAGTCAATTCCCTCTTTCTGAGAGAATCCTCTATCCACAAACCTTACCTTGTATTTCTCAATACTTCCATCAGCTACATGCTTTATCTTATAGATCCACTTGGAAGACACCACACTCTTTCCTTAGGGTTTGGGAACTGTATCCCAAACATCATTCTTCATTATTGATTGGTATTATTCCGTAATTGCTTCTACCCATTCTTTCTTTTGTACAACTTCTTCATAACTGGTAGGTTCTTGATCTACAAGATCACACATCAAAGCTACATAACTAGAGAATGGATTTGATCTCTTGCTTATTCTTGTGGAGCCTTCTGGAGATCCATACTTTTCCGCTTCTTGTATGATTTCTCTTACCCATGAAATATTTCTCTTTCATGATACATTCATAATAGGAGTTTCTTGAGGTTCTAGCATATCATGGTTATCTGATGTTTCATTTTAAGGGGAGGGTGCAACTTCTATATTCCTGGGAGGTACATATTCTTCATAAACTTCTTCATGCTGGCACTTTCTGGATCTCTTGAGAGATGCTTCTTTGTGAAATGTTACATCCCTACTAATTTTCATGTGATGGAATCCTGGAATGTATATTTTGAAGGCTTTGGATACTTTGTAGTATCCAACAAATATTCCCTTTTTTCCGGAAGGGTCCAACTTGGTTCTCTTTTCTTTTGGAATGTGAACATATATGGGGCAACCAAATATCTTGAGATGGCTCACTTTAGGATTCTTTCTTGTGAACATTTCTTCAGGAGTCTTGAATCCAAGGGAACTATGGAATAATCTATTTTGTACATAGACTATTGTTCTTACTGCTTCAACCCATAGATGCATATGAAGATCTTGATCACGTATCATTGTCTTCATTGCTTCCATAATGCTCCTATTCTTTCTTTCTACAACACCAGTCTGTTGAAGATTGTAGGGAGTGGTTAGTTCCATCTTGATTTTAGCTTCTTTACAAAAGGTTTCCAACTCTTTTGAAGTATATTCTCCACCATTGTTTGTTCTAAGTGTCTTGATTCTTCTTTGTGAATGATTCTCTATCAAGGCTTTGAATTCTTTGAATTTTTCGAATACTTCATCCTTTGTTTTCAATAAATATATCCATGTCTTTCTTGAATAGTCATCAATAGATTTAACATAATATTCATAACCACTCTAAGACGTGGAGGGAATTTGACCAAATACATCTGAATGAATTAATTCCAACGTAACTTTAGTCTTTGTTTCACTCTTCAAAAATGCTTTCTTGATATTCTTTCCTCTTGCACATCCTTTACAAGTGCATTCATGATCGATCTTCAAATCTGGTAAACCTTTTACTACTTTGCTCACATATGGTAGTGCCTTGTAGTTGATGTGAGAAATCCTCCTATGCCATAGTTCACTTGGGCTAGTGGTCTCCTGAACAAGGGTTGTTTCTAAATGTCCTTGAGTTTATATAATCCTCCTCCTTCTTCACCAATAACAACTGCATCTTCAATTGATTTTCCTTTGGGCCACATAAGTACTTGTCCATATATAAATGCAACCATTTATCATTTCTTATCTAATGAAGAGATAGAAAGTAAGTTCTTCAAACCTGGTACATATAAGATTTCCTTCATCTTCATGGGGGTTTTGGAATCAAGTTTATAGCTTGCTTCACCAATACATTTGATAGGATATTGATAGTAATCTTCGAATGATACTTTCTGAGGAGAGTTATTCTCTTCAAGTTTTGATAGAGTTTTAATTTGTCCTGTCATGTGCTTTGAGACACCACTATCAATAAGCCATGTATCTTCTCCAATTGCCACAAACCCAGACAGTGCTGATAATAATACACATTCTTCTTCATCTTCTTCTTTTGCTTGTTTTCGTCGAGGTCCTTCTTCTTATTCTTAATCCTAATCTTCAACTAGATGTGCATGATTTCTTTTGTTCTTATTCTTATTATAATATTCTTTCTTCAATGGACACTCTCTGGAAATGTGTCATATCTTGTGACAATTGTAACATTGAAATTGGGAGTAGCCTTTGCTTTGACTATTTTTTCTTTTCCTTTGGAACCTTTTGGGAGGTCGAGACTCCTTGTGAATTTCCTTCTTGAATTTATATTGACTTCTTCCTCTTTTGGTATGGGTGGCTAGGGCTTAATCATCTTCATTAAGTAGAGCTTCTGTATTGGCTACTCTAGCCTCCTCTTGAATGAAATCTTCCATTATAATGTCAAACTTCATGCTTTCTTTTTTGGAACACATAGTATGTATGAATGAATCCCAAGTTCTAGTGAGACGATTGAGAGTAGTCATAACTAGTTAATATTCATCAAGGGAGTCTCCAATGGCTTCTAGTTACTTCTTAAACTAGGAGACCCTGAAGTAGTCTTGTATGGATTCTCCTTGGCTCATCTTAGTACTCTTCAATTGAGCTCTCAAATTCATCTTTCTGTTGATGTTGTTTCCTTCATACATTTTGGATAGGGAATCATAAATTTACTTTGGGGTCTCTTTAGATGACACTTGAGGAGTCAAGTGATATTTGATAGAATCAACAATGATCCACATTTCGCTAATTAGGTCCTTCTTGTGATTCTCCTTAGCTTCAACTTCCAGGTTCCGTAACTTCTCCTTTGATGTATTTTTCAAGATAATTCTCTCTAATAATGAGACCAATCCTATATGTCCATGCTTGGAAGTTTTCTATGCCTTCTAGCTTGTCCTCAAGCTTAGTGCTTGGGGCCATCTTATCCAGGAGGTCACTAAAAAATGAAATTTCTCAAAATGAAAAACTGAACTTACCAGGAGATGTGCTTGAATGAGGTGATTTGGCTGGTATACTTAGTTTCTGAAGATTCCAAATATTCACCCTTCAAAACTTACTTGCGAGATTTCAGTTTCTGCAATTTTTTGGTTCTCTGGTTTTCTGCATTTTTCTGGTCCAAAGACAAACTAGGGTTTGACTTTCCTAGAAATCTAACCACTCAAAAATTTTGATCCAGGGCTCAATAGATGCACTTTAGGGAGGCACAACTTTCTATGCAATCATATGTCCGAAATTCCAACTTCGACAAAAACCCTAATTTATTGTCGGAGGGAGAGGAGAGAGAGTTTCACCTTGTGAAAGCTGTTATATTTAGGCTAGCTCTGATACCATGTTAAGATTTCATATGCGTAGCTAGATATCATTAGTATTCAATTCAATTTCACAATTATAGCATATGTAAGATCACTGAAAGAAACCCAATCATAAGATAGACATAGATTTATCCTCGGAAACCCTCGAGGGGAAGAAAACCTAGAAAAACTTCCTCTATATAGATGTATCAAAAGTACAAAGATAAAACCCCCAAAAAGTGCTCCTTCTCCTTGCTGGTATGTATCTATCTCTCTCCTATGCGTTATACACAAGTGTGTGTGTGTGTCAAATGAGGAGCACACATCCTCTATTTATACTCTTTCTTCCACTTGACTTTTTCCCTATCAAGTTTGACCCAACAAACTTACTGGGCCGAATTCACCTAGGAAGACACAAAAAATACTATATTATATTCAGGAGGGTTCTATTGAACCCACTTACAATGGAGGTTTTACCTCATGACTCTATGATGACCAAATAAAATAGTAACATCCCGACAGAGGAATAAAACATCTCCGATAGGTTACAACAATAAAAAACATTTAGAATATTCTTTGAAGTTACATTATTTCAACACAAACTTCCCCTGTAGAAGTATATGAGGGGGGTTCAAGCCTGCCCCCATATATTCGTAAGTGAGTTTATGAGGGTTTCTCAACCACCTCTGCAGGTTTGTAAAAGAGGCTTGTGGGGGTGGTTTTATTCTTTTTCAAAACTACCCCTAAAATCCTTGACATTTTAGCATCGATGGATTTGGGGGGGGGTTCCAAACTACCCCCATAGGTTTGAGACTTTTAAGGGGGGGGGGGGTTTAAAACTCCCCGCATAGGTATCTAGGGGGGGGGTGCTTACAAATTCCCCGTATGTATATATGGGAGGGATTGGAACCGTTCCCATGTGGTATCTTAGGGGGGAGTGTTCAAAACTACACCTAAAAATCCATACTTTTTGCAATGGTGGCTTTAGGGGGGGGTTTTAAACTGCCCCATAGGATTTTAAAAGAGACTTTTATGGGGGTTCAAAACTTCCCTTGTAGGTATCTATAGGGGGATCAAAACGGCCCAAAAGTCACTTTTGGGGGTGGTTTTGATCTCTTTTAGAACCACCCCTAAAAGCCTAGGCTTTTAGAATCGATGCCTTCAGTGGCATTTTTTTTCAAGGCTACCTTTGAAATAAAAACCACCCCAAAAAGTCACTTTTAGGGGTGGAATAGAGCCACCCCTATAGGTCAAAAAATGTAGTAGTGGATAATCCTTGAATTGGAGTGAAGCAATCATGAAGCAAGCTTGGCCCTTAGAAATCAATAGTAAGAGGATTTAAAGAATCCAAAAAAGAAGGAGCAACAAAAGGTCAAAAAAGAGAGGATGCTATATTAGTGTCCCTTACTAATGGCCCTCCTTTCATTGGACATTTTCTAGGAACATCTCGTAAGTTCAACTTAATTTCTATAGATTTATATTCTCAACATAAGACAAAATGTTTCTATTCTAGGTTGATTCACTTTTTACACATCATTTCTATTTCCTCCTCATGGTGTAGTTGGAACCTCTATGGTAGTAAATTTGAGCCTTATACGTCTTACCACACTATTCCAATACCTTCATGTTAGCCTATTCATGAGCCTAATCATTTAACTTTAATTGAAAATGCTAAGGAAGTGACATTGGGAGAATAATAATGCTACGGGAACTAATTCTTTGGATATAAAAATGACTAATTAGACCACCACGCCTAATATATAATCCAAGAAACTTATAGTTTTAGCATTTCTTGCATGGTATAGTTGGCAACCTTATTTGGAGGTTCTATGGGTGAGATTGCATGTATGTGCAGGTAAGAATATTCTCATTGGATGCAGTGTCCTAAGGGGCGAGGTTATGTTTTTGGTTTTGTTATTATGGTGCCCAATATCTTTAGTTTGGTCTACAATCAGGGGATTTCCTTATGACTCCTTAAATCTAATCTAATCCCTGTATTTCCCTTTTTTATGACATGTAATATAATACAAACATAATAACTTAACTTCGATTACTATAATAACATTTTAGAAGACAATGCAATCTCTTTTTGATCCATTTACCCCTCCCATTCATGTTACTTTTGCAATCTCTCCATAGTAGTGTAAAAATAATTCTGAATGAATAATCCATCCATGTTTTGTGACAAGTTTGGAAATCATTTAGACCATTATTTGAATTCCGTGAGTTTAGAACAACAATTATAGAAATTTTCCATCCCTTTTCTACATTAGAATTTCAACTATAGAAGAGGTTCCACCTCCAAATAATTTAAGCAAAGGGGTGCAATCCATTTACTATAATTATTTAATTATTGAATTGGTGTCTTCTGATCATTCCATGTGTTCATCCCACATATTTATGGTAGGCCATGCCCCAGTTACTTTGGCAACTTATACTTGCTTGAATGTGGAGTTTTCCTCCAATGCATGTATACCTCCATCACTAAATGGATATTATGTGAGTCAAAACACATGCACCTTCGTAGTTTTTACAACTAAATTTCAACACACAACTAGGTATACTATGACTGATACAACCATCACACATAAACCCAATATAAAAAAAGGGCATGAAGGAAATGAACATTTTAGGAGTACAATATTAGATATCCTTAGATGATGAAAATAAATTATGATGATGCAAATGAAAGGTTGAGATGCATTCTTAAAAGCATAAGTTTAGGTAGATAGCTTTAGGTAGGAAGAGATCGATCAATCAATCGAATCATGAGTGGGTAAGTTGGGTGGATTAAAATATGTAGCATTAGTGCAGAATGATCTTATTTAATTTTTCGCTTGCAATTGTTTGGAATGATCCTCGCTTCATAATTGGAAATTAATATCTTATTTGTTATTTATTTTGTAGAGGTAGTCATATTGTTTTGTTAAAGAACCTTTTGGATATGAGAAACAAATGTAATAAAGAAAAAAGGTCAAGAAGGAAGGATTTTCCCCTTGAAAAGGTCCATGATCGAAGAGAAAAGATCAGGTTGGGCATGGAAAAACATAGTCATCCAAATGTCATTGCCTTAGATCCCAGTGCAATGCATGACACAATGACCTCTAGTTCAATACCATAGGTGAAGCAGATGTGTCCAATGGAGTCCACACAAATTCCAACATCAAGTCATCCTCCAACCAATAATCCATCAACAAGTAATGATTAAGTGATTGAAGACATTCAAATCTTGGTAGATGTTATGTATGTAGAGTTGTATGTTAAAGGATTTGTTAATTTTAAATATCCCCAAGAATACCACACACTTGTCAAAGGCACTCCCATCCTAGACCAATGTGTGAAGGAAGTGACACAAAAAATCAGTGACGGGTCTCATACTTCTTGTCCACCTTCCTTATTAGAACTATCTAGTGCACAATGAAGAACTTTTAGACATATTCATGTGGATGAAAGTTCCCTACAAGGACTTCAAGGTAAGTTACCTAAACAAAATATTGATTGGAAATGTAGTTAAATCATTAAAGATTTTTTTTGAATCTAAAAGTGATGCATCCAAATTTAAATTATTCTTTTCTTTGTTAAAATCATAGTGTTTAGTTGTTGTTAAGAGATTTTTAGGCATAAAGATAGTTAAAAGTTCATAGGCCAGGGGTCACGTTATTAGAAATATTCAAGATATATGTAATTTGATTGGAAATACGTCTTGTAGAAAATATCTTAATGCGTCCTATCATGTATTATCAGAATCAATTGTAAACAAATCCATAGGGCATCGTTTCCCGCTATCACACACATCCCACATATTTAAGGTAGACAGAAAGACTATTCAAAAGTATTTTTCTATTGGAATAAAATTGGCATCCCAGGTCAAAAAATTATTAAGCCTTCATCGGCAGGTTTCCTCATTCAAATAGGAAGCTAATTGATGTTGTTAAAGAATGAGTATAGAATATTTGGCATGAAAATACTAGACCTTCATCCAATCAAAGATATGTGCTAAGGTTGAAAAAATGTAGTAATGAACGTGAACCCTGTTACCACCTAAGTTGTACTTAGTGGTTTTTTATCAAGTGAGCCTGGTGAACCAGACAAGGATAACTTGTTCGGACTTCAGAAGACCTTCAGTCTTGTTTCTAGGAAACTTTGTTGTACTATATCACATGTTCATACCTCCTTGGGGGAGTTGTAATAAATGTTCTAGCATGATAGTGTCTATAAAAGACTCGGTCTCTTAGACTTTATTTGTCAATCCGATCAGCCCAGGGTGTTTTTTTCCTTGGTTATTATTGGTTGTTGAATAAACGATTGATAATTTCTGAGTTTTTCACTCAATACCTACAAAGTTGGGGTGGTTGGCTTGGCATTTAGGCCTATTGAGGTTATTAGAGTCTATGTGTTAATGTATAAACATGCTAGGCATTCTGGTTGAGTCATATGAACATGTCTAAGTCCCCCTAGGTTTTTAATTTTTTTAAAATTTTCTAGTGTTTTTTATTAAAATTTAATTTTTCCAAAACTTAGGCTATTTTTTAATAGTTTAATTGGAAAAATTGGTTTTGTAATAAAAGTGGGACAAATAATCAGTTTTAGTCATGTAGGTGCTCATTTTGAAGCTAAAAGCACCATGTAAACCCATGGACCCACTTTTTAAAGGTTTTGAGTGATTTTCCATCACTCAGGTCAGAAAACCCCCAAAAATCAATTATTGATTATTTTAATTAATAAATTGATGAATAATGGAGCAAATCCAAAATCCTAGATCAGTGGATTCTCAACCAATTTGATTAAAATTAGTCAAATCTGAACTAAATTGACTGGATCTGACAAATCCTTGAATGAAGGAGGTGATATGGACAGATCCAAAGTTGAACTTCAACATCCTTTATGGGAAATTTCACCCTCTCTCTCTCCTCCACACGCGTGGGCTCTCCTGGAAGCTTTCTGGATTGATGTGTCAGTCTATGGGTTGATGTGTCAGCTCAATCAGCCCCCCGATTGACAAGCAGGCTCAGTGGAAGCTCAGTTCAACTTCTGATCGGCATTAATGGACTCTCCTTCAGTTGCAATGGTCTGTCTCCTTGGGATTTACGCCCGCCCTGGGTTGGATCTCCTATTTTTTGTATAAATAAAGCTCATATCACCTCTTCCAAGAGTTAGAACTAGGATTGAGGTGATGTTGCTATTGTGCTATTGTTATAGTTTATTTTTCTGGAATAAAGAAGCTTTGGAGGCAAGATCTATGGTGTAATGCTCTTCATGTGTGGATGGTGATTGTCAAAAGCTTATGAGGTATAATTTTGTTCTTTATCTTTGCTTTTGCTGGTTAATTGTGGGCCTTGAAGGAGAGAGCTCCCTCCTGTTAGGGTAAGAGTTTATTCTAGTTTGATTTATTCTCTTATTGTTTGCTTGTTTAAGATCTATTGGAGTTGCATGTATTTTAATTTTAATTGCATGCTTTCCAATTATCTTTTCTGATAGCACCTACATTTTAACCATCTGTTTGTGCAAGGATTTCTAAGTTGCAGGTGATATCGCTTGTAGAATAGGTTGAGCTATTTTGCATATTCCTCATCTTAGAGATCTTCTGGAGGACATAGTCCCTTAGTGTTCAACCAAAGCAGAATCCAAATCCCAACATTCCTAGGATTCCAACACTCTTTCTCTCTCTTTCTCCTTAAAAAAATCAATTTTTTTACCTGGTTACTGTGTTCGAAAGCTTTGTTATAATTTGGATCTGTTATATTAAAGTAAAATTTACATAGATCTGCTATTTCAAAGCTCAGTCTAGATCTGATTTCTGAAAAGTATCATTAAGCATTCTAGATCTAGTATATGGAAATCGTCCGTTTTGCATGGCAAGTTAAAGAAAATCAGTAGGTTGCATGCTCTAGATTTCCTTTTCTGTTTTAAAAAAGATTAAATCCAGCAATAAGTGCATATTTCATTGGCTGCACAAACAACAAGCCAAGATCCCAAGGAAATCTTGCTTTCCTTGGTTCTTTTTTAACCTGTTTAGCCAGTTTTAACTTAATCATTTTTTGAGTTAAGATAGGCTGATCCAAAGGTACTCTTAAAGTGATTTTGGGAATATTTTATTCTAACATGCTTGCTGTTTTTTATCAGGTGTAACAGAAAAGAAAAGAAGCTACTATTCGAAAGTGGCCTCGGGAGTGTTCAAATCCCCCCAGGGGTCTCCCCTTTCACTAAAATTTAAAAATTTTCGAAAGTTGTAAGATCTTGGTTTCATCCCGTATAAGGACCAAGAGGTTTCTGATATTTTATTTTGCTGATATTGTAACCAATAATAATAAAAGAAAATCTTTTTTGAGTAGGCTCTTTCAAGCTCGCTCCCCATCCCCCTAGGGGGGATCCGCGTCCGTTTCACTTTTTTGCATTCTTCCCTTTTTTTTTTTCTCTAGTTTAGTACTGACATGCAGGATCGTATAATTTGTTATAATTTTTCAATATTACATATTTTAATTTCAAAAGTAACCATACTACTTACCCCACGACTTCCCGATTGACCCGCAAGGGGAAGAGATGTGTGGTAGGACTAATTAGAAAACCGGTGTTGTGTATCTTTGTTTCCATTTTCATTAATTATTTTGTCATTCATAATAAAATCAACCCCTCCTGGATTCCCCGATTGAGGTCCATTTGGATCGAAAGAGGTTCCTAGAGGGTTTTCTTTTTAACAAGAACACCTATTTTAAAATTTACTAAAAATAACAAAGACTGCAATGTGTGTTCACTGTACTTGGCTACGGTTCGTTTGATCAGTCAAGTTACATCAAAATCACTTGAGTGACTAGAATAATTAGGATTCACTCTCCCCAAATTGACAAACCATTAGGTGAAAATCCAACGCCTTGATGAAACCATTACGGTGGCAAAATACCCAAAGGAAGTGGGAACTCTTGAAAAGTGACCTCAGGGCGCCAATCTCTTTTACACCTTCAGGTGCATTATGAACAACAGTCTCAGAGACTCCATTCAACCCACATATTCCTTGCGGGTAGCCGTGACTGTTTAGTTTTGGACATACTTCAAGTACCCCCTAGGTATATCTGGAGTCCCCTTACCTAAGTTAAATTACTCATATTCTTACATTAATTTAAAATTAAGCAAGATACAATTGCACAATATTCATTCCAGCATTTGCAAGCACTCTTAATTGTTTTTCGACTCCATTTTCAAGGCACTGGTCAACTGTTTATTTCTTTCAATCTATATGTGATTTGGTGTCATTTTCGTACGTACTTGTGATTATCTCATCATGCTATTTGTTTTTTACAATTGTTGAATTGAAACTCCTAAAAAACTTACTCTTTAATACCATCATCATACTAAATAACTTTGCCTTAGTAACTTAATAGGGTCTACCTCCCTTGGCTTCATTAGGAGTTGATCCTAAACGGAGGAGTCAAGAACAAGGTGATAGCCTTGAATCGAGACTTGCCCCCAAGGACACATCAAGTGGCTTGAAGATTTCTGCCATGTAACCCAGGTGTGTGAAAGGTGGCAACAATTTTTGGCACCGTTTCCGGGGATAAATCTTTTTATTCTTGAGTACGACTTTTGTTTTCTTCCTTTTTGTTTTTGCTTTGTTTAATGAATGCTTAGAGTAGATCTTTAATTTTCATATGGCGACTCCACTGAAATTTTTTTAGTTTTTTACAAAGAAAAGCAAAAAATATTTTTTACAAAGAAAAGCAAAGAAAAGCAAAGAAAAGCAGATAGAATTAGGATTCAAGTTTGAAAAACTTGAAAATTCATTGCTACAATCTCTGTGATGTAGCAGAGCATCATGCATGGTGTTCTGTGCACAGGTATCCTAGGGCATGGCATGTAGACTTCTCCATCTTCTCCCAAAATCATGATGGAAGCAAGGAGGAATGTAACCTTTGCCTCTTGCTGGATGAAGAGGTGTATGATCAACTCTATTCTTCTGAATGTAGTGTGATTGAGCCCTTTCCATGTAGCATCTTATAGGGAGTCTATTTCATCTCTCTGAAGGAGGTAAGATTGCATGACATAGCACAAGGGTCTTTCCCTTTTGAGTGTCAGATTGATTTCCAGTCATATTCCTGGATTCTGATTTGGAAGGAGGGACTGGATCTGGATCTAATTCACCCTAAATCTCAATCTCATAAACTGATATAGCTGGATATGTAATACTAGTGGAAACTGCAAACGATGTAGAAGAAATGTTTTTACCTTCCCTTGCAAGTGACTGCTGAGAGTGCACTAGTTCTGAAAATGGCATGAAGTGTGAGAACTCATATGCCTTAGAGGCATGATTTGCAGCACCCTTCTCTATGATGTTTCCAGTAGAGATATATGTGATCTCCACCGAGTCAGGACCAAATATGACTTGCTTTGGAGAGCCAGTATGATTCATCTGGTATACAAGTAACATGTTTGTAGCTAGGGAGGGAACATAAAGCACATCTTTGAACTTTCCATGTTCAAGCTTGATAGATCCCTTCCCTTTGGCTTGAACTTTACTGCTATTTCCCATCTGAATACTAGGACCATCAAAAGACTTCAAGGATGAGAATGATTCTTTGGATGCAACCAATGATTGGAAGCTCCAGAATTAATGAGGAAGGCATGTGTTATGGAGCAACTAGCCTTCAATGCATGGCATGTCTCTTCATATTCTTCAGTTTCTTCTTTCTGGTCAGCCTTCCTTGTACTAGCAGGTACAGTAATGTTATGCTTCTTTAGAAGAAGAGCCATATCATCTATTGTTCTTCTCATACAGGTGCTTTCTGGATGAAATCCCCTTCCACAGTAAGAACATAGTGTCTTTCCTTTTCCATTCTTCTTGCTTCTCTTCGAACATGAAGACTCTTTTGACTGCTCTTTCTCTACAGGAGACTCATCCTTTTGCTTCCCTTTGTCATTCGCTACCTTAGGTCCTCTTGCAACAAGTGCTTTATCTCTGGAAGATCAAATGATCCCCATTTGGATCAATTTGTCATGCTCTTGAGTAAGAGATTCAATGAAAGAGTCAAGAGTAGGCATCTTCCAGTTTGGAGTAGAGAGCTTTACAGAATGAAATGTTGATACAAATATTGAATAGTCTACACCAATCTTGGAGAGAATGGCAAGGATGAGTTGATCATCCTCCTTCTCTACCTTGCACAACTTCAATTGGAACACTAGGTTCTTGAATTTTGTGAAGAAGTCATTGAGTGTTTCAAAATTGGCTGGATGGAGAGAGATCAACTCATTTTCTAGCTAATAGACCCTCAGATCATCCTACTTGTCATATAAGGAGGCAAGCTTATCCCAAACCTCATTGGGAGTCTTCAATCCATTGATATGGAAGAGAAGATCTCGAGAGATTGAGAGGCACAAGCATCCATAGGCTTCATCAAGCTTGTTCCAATACTTTTCTTTGTCAACATAATGAATTGGCTCTTTCTCTACTTCCATTGTGAGTTTGAAGAGTATTTTGGAGTGTAGTTGCATCTCAATGTCCTCCTTCCATTGGTGATAGTTGAAAGGAGTGAGGAGCTCCATTGGAGGGGCCATCTAGAATGCAGTAGAGAAGATTGAGCTGTTGTAGCGAATGCTGTGAAGGAGACTGAGCTGCTTGTAGAGAATGCAGTGAAGAGGAATGATAAACCTATAAATCACACAATCAAACAGACAAAATAAGGTCGACCGTTAGCACTTTTGGAATTTCCTTCACACCTAGCATAGTTGATCAAGCAAGCTTGATCAACGATTCCTTAACTTGGGATATTAAGTGGCAAATTCTCTACTTCTGGTGCTTTGTCCTACCAAGGCTCTGATACCATATTAAATTAAGCACATAGATCTATGGATCAACACACAACTCACATAATATATCACATAGTTTTACTTAGGAATTGAAGAATGAAACAGTGCAAAAAATGGCTTGCAGCTGCGAATGCATTCATTAATAAAAAATTAATTGGATAATAATTACAATGAAGTACAATGGCTAAATAGCCACAACCAATTCAAATCCATGGGAGGAAATTTGAATTTATTAGACTCTACTTGACTGAATGGTTAACTGACCTTGTCTAAATCATTATCGAAGGACTGGATAGTTATCTGACCTTGTCTAAATCATTATCGGAGTTCTAAATCACAACTCAAGTGTCTAATTCAATGTTAACTAAGCCTAATTGACTTTGGTAGGTGAGGAATGCGCCTCTCATGTATACAACCAAGCAAACCTAGCGCTAATAGAATGTAGAGGACTAGAACTGAATGTAACCCACTCCTAACTGAGCTTGACTAGTCACCAACTCAACTCAACTAACCTTGGTTGGTATAGGCACTCCTAGTGGCTCCTAAATTGTAGGGATTGATATAGGAGGCTCCTAAACTGATGAATGCAAGTGCAATCAGGGGCAGTAGGACTCAATTAGTGTTCCCCACACTTTAGTAACCAAAACATGTGCCCCAATTAGGCCAAGTGGACCCAATGGTGCTAGTGACTAACAATAGACTGGATGGACTCTCGATTTAGACATGACTCCTGATTTAGACATACGAACAAATTGGTCAAGGGAGGATTAATAATCCTAACACAATAGGGAAGTGGTCTAAGCATCATGTGTATCCAATCCAAGATATGCGTCTTTCCACCTTAAGAAGAAAACCATAATGCACCAAAAACCTACCCAATATTTTAGAAGTATCTTGTACCCTAGCTCTATTATTGCTCCAAGCAGGATTAAGCTAAATAGGTTTGATGTCTATTAGCCTTTCCAACTCAAGGTTATATGGAAATAATCAACTAATATGTCTGCTCTTGCATAGCTTCCCCAAATCTCTCTTCTACTCATAGTGAAATTTAGATCCCTCCCAATTATGATATTTCAAACCTAAAAAATTCACAAGCAAATAAATTGTCCCAAAAAATATACCTACCCTCATAAGACCCATACACATTGAAGATAATCAGGTCTAATCTAGAGCTCTTATTGAAGACTAATGTGCATAAACCCAAGTGAATAGAGAAATAATTTATCAATGCCACATTTTGTGTCCATCTAGTTATAATCCCACCCAATAAACCATGATAATTAATCAAACCAGTCTCACGATCCAAAGTTGTGTATTTCACTTTGATCCCCACAACTTGATGTAGCCTATCACTAACACTGGACATTGTGCATGACCTGATAATTAAAGGGATGGATATGTCACCTACCCTTATATCAAATCCCTATGATATCCTATTGTTTGATGAAGCCCCAACTTGAGATGTGGCGCCCACCTTAAAGCTCCTTAACTCACGTCCTTCCCCTAAGAAGAATCCCCTAGGAATTACTTTTGTTGGCATAGGAAACCTTTGCAACTAGAGTTTTTCTCCATTCCTCATTTATCATTGGTTTTCCATAATTTCTATAGACATAGTCTTAAATGTGGCATCGTGAGCATCAAAAGGGGATATTTTGATAACCTAAAATGCAGGAGTACCTACACCCTTCAAATCCCAAGTCAACATGCTCAAACAAACCTTGGCTAACATTAACCTCGACCAACATCCTTTCCCTTGAGAAAAAAATACTCATTTTGAGGCTATCATCCACCAAGAGTCTTGCCGAGCAGATCTCCAATAGCCCTAAGTGCATGCTCAATCCATAAATCCATTGTCAAAATAGGAAACTTCACTTAGATCGTGATTTTTTTCAAAAATTCGTCCTTGGCATCAAATAAGGGGCTCCATAGTTTTAGGGATAAGAATGTACTATCCATATACTAGGATCCCTTAAAAATTGACAAAGCTTAAACCTCTTTTTAAAAAAGGAACCCTAACTAGCCATGAGCAAGAATATGGAATGTCAGGAGTTAATAAATAACCAATAGCTAATAATGTTGTAACCAAAGGTTCAATTTCTCCATCGAAACACTCCGTACAAAGAAATTTTCAACCATTGTATGACCATTGAAGTATATAATTTGATGCACTCTCACCTTATCACTTACTACAAGTGAAACCCCACCACCACGACATTTAACCACTCATCGTGTCTTTTTGTTCTTCACCTCCACACACAAAGAAAAATCTACACCTTAAGTGTGTTGCAGGTGTAACTTATTTCCAACCAAGTTGAAGCTACCAACATATGTTGCGCAACCCTCATCTCCTAAACCTTCTCTAAAGAAAAACCTCTTATAGCACGGGTCAAGGCAATGTACCAAGCCTCTAGGAGAAACATACCTCAAGTTGGTCCTCGGGATTGCATCCATAGATATTTTCTTAAGGTCATCTGAATAGTCTATTACTACAAAATCTAGGAAGGGTACAAAGGGTATATTATCGCATTCAACGGCTAAGACTTTACTACCTCTTTGTAAACCTTTCATTCTCACAAATATCGAGTAAATTCTGCATGGGGCTAGAAGATCGAGCCATATTCCAAGACCTCCTTTTCACAATAGTCCATATGGTCCTTTTCACAATAGTCCATATGATTTTCTATTCCAAGGAATTCAAGGCTTTGACATGGTTTCAAAGGAGGATAGAGAGAAAGAAGGAGATGAGAAAACAATGGGAGCAGTACCGTGCAATCTTCTCTATTTTTCAAGGCTTTGACATGGTTTCAAAGGAGGAGAGAGAAAGATGGAGACGAGCAAACAATGGGAGTAGTACCTTGCAATCTTCTCTTTTTTTGGTATATGCTTGATGTTTATGTTTATGGCAACAGGTCAAACAATATTATACTTGTTTTTCATGGATTCTACCTTTAGTTACAGAAAGAGTTCTAATTTAAACACCTCAACTTTACCTCTTAGATCCATTTGCCATGTATGTAAATATATATATATATATATTTTTAAATTGTAATCAATAAAGTGATAATTATATATAATTCTATAAACTACATTTCTTAGAGTAATAATTATTATATATCTCTATTAACTACCTTTCTTTTATACCTTTTATTTGTATAGATACCATCTAGATGAATATGTAAGGAAGTTCCCAAAATTTCTTTCAAAACCAACTTAAAAACCCAAAAAGAGAAAAGCCAAATCCAAAAGGAAGTTTGACTACTTGTAATGCACCATTTTAGCCAGTTTTAAAAAGTAAAAAATTGGTATATTAGGTTATACATCTCCTCCACACTAAGTTGTAGAGTGCACCTCAGTTATTTTAGAGGAATGGGTAAATATGAAAGGTTGGGAAGGGGTGAACATAATAAATATTACCGTAAAGATCTTGTTGCATGCAAAGAATACGCCACTAATAGCGAAAGAACTATGGAACTATAGGGACACATAAAATACCTTAGAGTTATTTTATGTGGAGGTTGAGATGAACATGAACACATACAAGATTAAGATAGTAGCCTTCGAAGGAAAGCCATTAGAGATAACTCAAAGATATAAATATTTTAACACTATATTTTAATGAAAAGCTAAGGTGGGATGAATGCACAAGGTAAAAACTACAAAGATGGTGGAAAGCATTATTTCTACTGCAAAATAGATGAAAGACAATAGAAGTTTGGCATTGGTAAATACTATGCTTCCTATTTCAAATGCCCATAACCCCATAATGAGTATATTGATTTTGATAGGAAATAAGCTTTCAATTGAGTTGTGTCGTACAATACCTGTAGAGATGGAGGATATTAATTTTTTCAATTATGTTAGTACAATTTGTAATTTTATGTATGGTATGGTCTATACTAGCCCAAACATTTCATAAGAAGTGGGAGTATTGAGTGGATTCAAGGCTAATCTTGGACATGATTATTGGGCTACAATGAAGATGATCTTTAGGTGTCTGTGAGGAGGCTTATAAATATTCAATTTTTTGTCATACTGACTTTTCAAGGGGCCAACACTCAATGTATATACATGGTTTTTTTAGTTATGTGTAGGTAGAGGATGTAGATAGAAAGAGATATACTTGTGGATATGTGTTTCTACTATTTGGTGGGGCAATGAGTTGGAAGAGAAAGTAGTAGGATATGGTTGCATTGACCCCTACATAGGTTGAGTATATGGGAGTTAGTCATGCTTGTAAGGAGTCCATTTGGGTTATGAAACTATGTTCAGATATATGACTTAGTCAAAGAGCTAGTATAGTTTAGAGATGGTTGCTTTCTCCCCTATACTCTTGCAATGTATATGACAAGTGGGAGAATGTTGGGGCATGTGTGTCATGCACCTCATAGTTTTGTAGCATAGTAGTTATCTAAATAAATGTTGAGTAGTGGTAAGTAATAAATGATGACTAATGGCATGGAATCAATTTTGAGTAGTCCTAGGCAATGCATATTGAACAATAATAGCTGGCCAATTAATTTTTGGTGGTTTGTAGCATGTAGAATTGAAAACCATAAATAGTTTATGGTTTCGTTATGCATATTTATTGAGTGTTTATTGAATGTTAGAGAGAGAGAGATTTTAGCTTACTGCTATGTTGCCAAAATTTCTCTAGAACCTTTATGTTTCTAAATACTCATGTTGAGAGCACACGACTTTTAATTGTATTGTAACCGTTTGTTAGTCATTGAATAATACATTGAGCTTGCTTTGAAGTGTGGGGCTTTTCTATCGAAAGGGTTTTCCGAATAAATTTTGTTGTTTAAATTTTTTTGTTTTGTTTCTAGTGAAGTGTATATATATTTAAGGAGAAGATGTGGTATGATAAAGAGTAATGGAATTTGAGAAAATTAATACATTATAAGGATATGGTCAACCCTAATATAGAAGATAAAAAATATCTTTCTATATTGTAACTGTGTTGAAGTTTGGAAACCTACATTTGGAATGGACACTCCACCCATCTTCAAGGAATCTAAACAAAAAAACTACATATAGAAATAAAATACCTTAAAAAAATGAAAAAATCCAAAAAATCCAATAATAAATTAAAGTTAAAATAATAATGATTTAAAAAAAATACAAAATAAGATTCATTAAAAGGATGAAGAATAAAAATATTGTAATACTTTAAAAATTTTAAATATTTTTGAAGTTTCAAAATTAATAACTTAAAAGTTGAAACTAAAAAAGGCAAAAAAAAATCAAAATTGGATTAGAGTTAGAACAATAAAGAGATTAGTAAAAAAAATGAAAAAAATGATATGTAAAATTCCAAAAGAAAAAAAATGATAAGAAATAATTAAAATTCCAAAAAGGGACATTCTAATCCTTCTCTCCCTTTCAGAATTTTAATGATTTTCCTTATCAGTTTTCTTACTTTTTACTACTCTCTTATTATTGTAACTTTAATCCCATTTTGAATTTTTCCATCCTCCTTTTTATTTTTCAACTCTTAATTTATAAAATTTTGAAGTTACTCTCTTATTATTATTGTAACTTTATTCCCATTTTGAATTTTTCCATCCTCCTTTTTATTTTTCAACTCTTAATTTATAAAATTTTGAAACTTCAAATATCTTTAATGAACCCCTCTATTCTTCTTCTTTTTTGAATCAATGCTACTTTTTATTTTCTTCTAAATCATTATTGTCTAACTTTAATCCAATATTGAATTTCATTTCCCCTTTTTATTTTCAACTTTTAATTTATTAATTTTTGAAACTTCAAATAATTTTAAAAATTATTTCAACCCCTTTAAGTCTCGTTCTTTTAAATATTTTTTTATTTTCTTTTAAACCGATAATGATGTGAATCTAATCATTTCTCTTGTTCCTTTTAATTATTCTTTCTCAACTAGGTTTGTTATTTTAGTTTGATTTACTATTTATCTCAACCCGTTTTTATATTTTATTTTATTTTTGTATTTATTCATTAATAGAATTCAATTTTATCTCCCAGTTTTAGAACTTTTAACCCTCTTATCTAATAAGACATTTATTTTTCTAAATCTTTCTTTTTTGTTTCCTTAATGTCTTACCTTTTTTTATTAATTTTATATTTTTCTTTCTTTCATTTTTGGATCCTTCTCTTTTCTTTGAGATAATTTATTTAACGACTAATTTCCTCTCACCTATTTATATTTAACTAATTTCTTTTCTTACCATATGTTGATTCTTTGAAGATGGGTAGAGTGTTCACTTGAAACATTGATTTGGAAACTTCAACATAGTGGAAATCCAAAAGCTTTGACATATGTATGACCATTGTGAAAGCATCCATACTAAAAAGAAAGTATCTATTTTAACTAGCATAAAGAATAAAATCAGCGTTTCTCAAATAAGAGCAAATTCTCATGAGCTCCATAGTGAATTAGGGTGCTAGAAAATCCCTAAAATGCTATTGGATGAAAAAAAATGTCTTCTTTTTAATGCCAAGAGGGTTGAATATGAAAATAAATTTCTTATAGAATGTCTTGTATACACCTAGATTAGATTGCAAATTCAAAATATTTGCTACAATACTAACCTTCCTAACCTTTTAAGTCATCACAAATATGGTGATTTAGGAATGTTTCTCTTAAAGTTTTGTGAGTATAGAAATAAAATACTAACAAAAACCAAGTGGATTCTTACCTTTCAAAGGAGCAATAGACCAAAAGTTGGTCTCAATGGATGTTAATAACTATCATAATCTTCTACACAATCTTCTCTCATTGATTAGTGTAGGAATTGTATTTTGCACCATTGCTTCCTTTGATACTCCTAATTGAGAGATGACTATATTGAATAGAATTTAATGCACTGATAATGTTGATTTTGAATAAATAGAAAATAACAATGACACACAACAATAAAATTCCAAAACATGGAAAACATGGGCTGATAATGCAAAAAATAGTTTGAGGAGTGGGACACAAAAGAATAAATCTACACAACAAATAAAAAGGCATTGAGTACAAGATTGATAAGGGAAGGGAAAATGACAAAACACACCAAACTGCATAGACAACTTCAATGGATAGAGGGAGATCAAGTGCAATACTACTTGAAGTTTAACATCCCATTGCATGAAAAACATGTAATATCATAACTAAGAAATAGTCCACACATATTAATATGTGAATCAAGAAGATGGGAACAATATAAGGAGTGATGGGAGGATATTAATCTCCACTAATTTAGTGTAAGTTCATTTAGGTTTTAATTTCTAGTTATTTAATTTAATTTAGGTATTGATGGCCACTAAATGCTAAAGATGGCACATGGCATTGAAAAGAATACAATATGCAAATATGACAAGGAGAAGGTGAAAGCACATCCTAAGGAAAGCCCAAAAGAAAGAAAAAAAAACTTAGAATGCACAATCCCAATGATATTGCGAACAATGAACAATCTAAAGAAGAAGGGGGTTCCCTACCTGATACTCATTTCTATGGAGAATAACTTCTAAAATTCAAGGCCGCAAAGTTATTTATGATGGGTGTAGAGAAATGGGAATCCTTAGGTCTATGACAACTCATGGGATTATAAAGAGAGCTTGGAAGTTAAGCATGGGGCCCCTTCCTACTAGTGTCCAAGGGATGAAAGTAAGAGGTACTCCACTTGGTGCATCTTAGACATGTAGGAAACTAGCATTTGGTAACTCATTGAAAAAATTGAAAAATATATTAGGGAAAGGGGACTAATCATTTCTAGTCCTCATAAGACATAGTACTCATTCGACATTTTGATCGGATCTTTGACCAAAGATTTATGGAATGATGATTAAGTGTAAGGAAATGAAATGAGGAGGATAACCATGTCATCATGATTCTCAAGGAAAATTTTTATCAGTCATACTACTACATTCCCATAGTTGCATTCAACAAATTCAGTTCTTGTAGCGTTACATTCATGTAGACATCTCATTGTTCTCTTGCCATGGCATTGATGCCATCATCTTGAAACCACCTTTGACATCAATAAATACCATGTTCAACAATATCCCATTTTTCATTTATGGAAACACTTCATCCTTTTGTAGCAATATAGGCTTCCTCCATCATTAACAATATGTTTCTCCCCCCTTTGAAATCAAAGGAAAATGGATGCTCTTTTAACTATAGATACCTTTTGTGAATACTACCCCTTTCACCGTGATGACTCTTCTTTCTCCTTTACTTTTGTTGAGTAGCTCCCCCTGTGAATGTATTGTCTTCTTGTGATTACTTGGGTTGAATCCTCTTGTATTTATGTTTTTATTGTGTTGTGTTCTTGTATCTTCTTCTCCTGAGCTTGACATTAATTAATCTCCATTCAAGATCAACATCTACATTAATTCACCACTTGCATCATCACATAATGATATTTTAACATGTTAATCATCCAACTTGGACTTGAGGAGCGATATTGTTTATTCTTCCCTTCTTTGATAATAAAGATGTATGCTCCATATGCCGGGTTAAAACAATGACAAAGATACAATTTAGAGGTTTCCATATGGTTCCATATTGCTTGAACATTGTCACAAGTGACCTATATCATCATGAATGCTAAAGTAACTTCCAATGAAAATTTCTTAAATCATATCAACCAGCCCTTAAGCAGGTCTTCCAAACCTCCAAAACCTCTTAGATAGAGATTCTTGTCACTTTAAATACACTTGTACAAAGACCTTTGTTGTTGAGAAATGGTTATTCAAACATTCATAACAAAATCAGTTTTGTTAAAAAAAAATGTTGTAGAGGAAGTAAACTGTGGAACTGATCACTTAAATCGTCATGTTATTCTCTCAAATAGTTGTTGGATTTAGTAGATATTGATAATTAAGACTTGGATTTAGTAGATATTGATAATTAAGACTATATCAAAGACATGTTAAAAATATCCTTTAAAAAATTGTCCCAAGGATTCTCTATATCAAAGACATGTTCAAGAGATTCCTCCATTGTGTTGTTCTCACCAGGTTCATTAGCAGGACTAAAATATTACCATTCCTTATTAGCATGGGTATTTCCTCATCCATGGCATGAATGTCTTTTATCCATGGAGGCAATTTCTTACACTTGTTGAGAATTTTCCATCTTGGTAGGAGTTATGGCATGTTCTATGGGCATTTTCTTGGCTATTGTAGGCATATATCATAGCATGCATGCATTTTTTGTTCATATTCAAAGGCCTATGGGAATTTTCAAATAGCCTATGGGATTCCAATGTACAGTGGGGATTTTTAGTTCATGTCCATTAGATTGCGGGCATTTTCATGGTTCGGTAGACATTTTTCAATGGCTTGTGAGAATTTTAACTTCATCTTTAAGTGCTTGTAGGTATTTTTGTGAGACTCGTGGGAATTTTCTTAAGGCCCACGAGCATTTTACCACATCCCATAGACATTTTTCCAAGTACTTGCGAGCATTTTCTTGATTATGCGGGCATAATTCCTGACTATACAAGCATACTTCCTTAAGTTGTGGACCTTTTTTTATAGCTTCTACGAGCATAATTACAAATGTTGCATGCATTTTCCTTGGGTGTTCGGACATTACATGATGACAAGAATTTTGATTTTCCTTGGGTGTTTCGACATTACATTCAACAATAAACTCAACAAACATTCTACAGTTATTGTTCTTGTTTCATGTTGGTAATGCATTTTTTCAAGCATTTTTTTATCTCGTGAGGTAGACATCAAACATTAGGTTATATTATGAGGTAAGATCTGACCTGAATGTGCATTTGATTTGTTAGAAAGGAGTAATGAATCTTATTTTTGAAAAGGCAATGTTAGAATCAACATTTTTCCCTATGTTGTGCCAGGTTCTACAATAGAATGATCAAAACATTGGTGTCAAGGATGACATTAGGAAACACCAGTTAAAACCTCAATTGGAATGACACACAAGAATTGAGTCTTTATTCCCTTTTAAGGTCAAACCTAAGCACAAAATCACCACCACAAGTGACTCATGTTGCAGTCCATTGCCTATATCTAGTTTATGATTCCCATAATTATTTTCCAAGGTATCAAGTGTGCCATAGATTATCCAAAAATGCCCTTTAGGGCTGTTTGTTAACCCAAATTGGAGGAATAAGCCTTTCCATGATTTATTACTGCTCTAAAACTACCCATATTTGCTAGAGGAGGCTATAAGAGTGCCCATGCCTACTATTTGTTATACATTCAATTGATGCTCATAAATTTTTATAGATATGGTAGTTGTGAATGTCTCTTTTCAAACCTAATAATGCCATGAATGCTTCACTGCTTGAATTAGTGTGTATATCTCATAATAATACACCTAATTATAATAACAATGCTTGAACAAGTATCAAAGTGGTATAAATTTGGTCTTTGTTTTTGCATCAAACTATGCCTATTGCATATCGAGAGGCATCCACTTCAATCTTGAAGGCTTGATGATTATGCTAGGTGAGTGTAAGAGTTATGCTTACTCAATGTTTGATCTCTTGAAATGTTTTTCGTTGCACAAATTACTAATTGAATTGTTCTAGGTCACAATTAAATGCATTAAGTGGGTGTATGATATGGAAAATTTATGCAAGAAAATTTTTCAGGTAAGTTGACTTTCCCATTAAAATTTACAAGGAATGAATATTGTTTGGTTGTGTGTATCATTGTATGTTCCAATAATAGCACCCTCAAAAGGTTGTAATGGGTCCTAATGGGTATTGAAGCTTCATAAATGGTGAGAAAATCCACATTCCTCACCATTGGATGCAACCCTTTTGGGCTTCCTCCATGTTGTTCAAGAGGTTGATAATCAAAAATAAATTCCAACATCTAAATTCAACTTTCACATCCACAATTCTATAAGTTTTCAAAATTAGTTTTGCATAGTCATATTTTAGCATCGATATTAGTATATATAGTGTTAGAATATCTATTATTCACATATTTCACCATTCATATTTAGATTCTTTGTTTAGTTTCAAGAAAATTATAGATTCTATGTGCAAAATTGTTTCCATTTATAACCACAAGTTTTTATCATAAACACAACAATGATACTAGAAAGCTTTATTAGCCTCGTGGGAGAACCAATAATGGCCACATTCTTCTCAATATAAGGGAGAACTAGAAATTGGAAGTATCACTCTTTGTAAAGGAATCCATCAATTGTCAAATTGATAGATTAAGTTATACCATGGACTACAATTAACAATTCTATCATACACATGAATAGGACTTTACAAGATTTGGACCTATCAATGAAAAATAGACTGAAGAGATCCTCATGAGGTATTACATTACCCCAGGAGTCATACCTTAAGCCTCAAGTCATTTAGGGATAAGCCCTTTGATTTGGAAATGCACCAATTCTGAGTTGAGAGGATGTTAAATCAATGATGTGGACCTGTTTCCTGAAGTCATCTTAACACTTATGGGTTCTTTCATCATAGTAATTTTTAGGTGATAACACAAACTATCATGCTACAGTGTTGTATTCAATGCAAATGACCATTCATTGGTATATTGTACAATTATATCTTTTTCCATATCCATTTCACCTCGAGACGACCTTCACATTTATAATATATATTCATAAAGTATGACATATGGTAGACTCCCATTCGAGATGTGAGATATGCCCATTTTTGGCACTCTTCTCTTTATGAGACTTCCATCCTTGGAAAACATGTTAGATCCCTTGTTGGTTCTATGAGACACAGTTGCTTCTTAAGCCGATGGATATTATTTTGATTGATTTCCTCTCTTCATACTCAATCTCACTTGATGCCTTGCTCCGTATTCTCCCCACAAAGGAGGAAATTAATTCTACTATTAAGTGGAAGATATACAATAGCTTCACCCAAGTTTTCCAAATAGAAGAATTCCAACCTTAAGTTGGATTTTTACTTCAAGCACTTCATTGATATCTCTAATGAGGTATATTTTTGTGCTTATTGTTGTGTTTGGAAAAATAAATTGGAATTTAAGCACGATTGCCTTTGAAACATATTGTGTTTTCTTAGAATTACTAATGATGCAATTTGGGTGTTAATATTGCTCCTCTCCTTAATTATTAGAGGGTTCTATCTCAATGGAAGATCGCCCGCCTTATAAGCAGGAGGTTGGTGGTTTGATTCCTTTGTGCCGTAATGTTGATATTGCAATATTTTTATTTCTAATAGAATATTTTTATGATGATTTATAGGAATGGGTACAAGGTGTGTTTCATACAGTCTTTGTATGTTGCTATGAGGTGGATTTACATCTTCCTCCATAGGTCTCTATGAGGGGGGTTTATATCTCCACCCATAGGTGTGTTTCAAACTACCCTTTTTGGTGTCTATAAGACAGATTTAGAACCACCCCCGTAAGAGTCTATGAGGAGGGTTTCAAATTTCCCCTATAGGAGTCTATGATGGGAGTTCAAAACTGCCCCTATAAGAGTCTAAGAGGGGGTTTCAAAACTACCCCCGTAAGAGTCTATGCGGGGATTTTCAAACTACCCCTATGTGAGTCAATGAGAGGGAGTCAAAACTCCCCCCATAAGAATCTACAAGGGAAGGTTCAAAACCACCCCCATAAGATTCTATGAGGTGGGTTTCAAACTGTTAAGATTTCATATGATTAGCTAGATATCATTAGTCTTCAATTCAATTTCAAAATAATAGCATATTTTGGATCATTGAAAGAAATACAATCACAAGATAGACACAAATTTATCTTGGGAAACCCTAAAGGGAAGAAAACCCAACAAAACTTCCTCTATATAGATGTATCAAAAGTAAAAACTTTTAAACCCCAAATAGGTGCTCCTTTTCCTTGTTGGTATCTCTCTCTCTCTCTTTCTCCCCTATGCGCTATACACAAATGTGTGAGTGTGTCAAATGAGGAACACACCAGGGTAATTTTTAAGGTCGAAATTTTGCCAATTGGCTATTTTTTGGGTTTTTTTTCAAAAAATAAATTTGCTATTTGGTCATTTTTAGTGTCTAATATCACCTATATTTACATAAAAATATGTTTTTATCATAATATTTGCCAAAATTTACACATTTTAGTGTTAATTTAATGTTTAATGTTTAATATTTGCCTACATATCTATAAACATGTTTTTTTCAATCCAAAACAATTTCCTAGAATACTATACTTAAGTATAATATTAGAATCCTTAAAAAAGACCCTGGAACACACATCCTCTATTTATACTCTTTCTTCCACTTGAATTTTTCCCTAACAAGTTGACCCCAACAAACTTACTGGGCTGACTTCACCTAGGAAGACACAAAACAACATTATATTATATTCATGAGGGTTCTATTGACCCAACTTATAATGGAGGTTTTACATCATGACTCTATGATGACCAAATACAATAGTAAAATCCTGATGGAGGAATAAAACATCTCTGATAGGTTACACAAATAAAATATGTTTAGAATATTCTTCGAAGTTATAATATTTCAACACTCCCGCTTAATGAGAAGGGTATTCTACATACAACAACAACATCAACTATACAAGGAAGGAGGGAGGGCATCTTCAATAACATCGAGGTGATATATCTATATGTCATTGGAAGTTTTCAACAATCATCAGCAACTGGAACAATTATTGGAATATATTCAACATCTTCAGTGTTGAAACATCATCTTCTACATCACTGAGTCTTCATCTTTGATCTTCATATTTTGCAACACTCGATTTCTCGATTCTTTGCAGCACTTGATCACTCGATCCTTTGCAACAACACTTGATCTCTTGATCAACATCATCATCATCGACAACCGAACCTGCAACACACATGATCCAATTACTGGATGATCAATCCTTATCACTTTTGGACATAGGTCTAAGGATGATGCAATCTTGAGCCACTTACGGGATGGTCAATCCCTCTCACTTTAGGACATAAGTCCAAGGATGATGCAATCCTGAGCCACTTACAGAATGGTAAATCCCTCTCACTTTAGGACATAATTCCAAGGATGATGCAATCTTGAGACACTTATAGGATGGTCAATCCCTCTCACTTTAGGACACAAGTCCAAGGATGATGCAATCCTGAGCCACTTACGAGATGGTCAATCCATATCACTTTAGGACATAAGTCCAAGGACGATGCAACCCTCTTATTTCACGAAGACAAAAGTCTATAGATCACTTTAGGACTACTATCTAGGGATGATACAATCCCACTACAACATCATCAGCCTAGTCCCCATTTCCAGAAGGGTCCACACCATCAACCTTCTCCCCCTTTCGAGGAGGGTCCATATCATCACTATTCCTCTTTAAGAGGAAAGTTTATAACATCATCATCGTTCATCCTTACAAGGAATGTCTATATCATCATCACTGTTCCTCCTGATGAGGAAGGTCTTTTTGAACTACAACAAGCTTGTCAAGGAAGTATTCAAACTTTACTCAAGATAGAGACTTGGTCAACACATCAACAACTTGCTCATCAAAACTCACATATTGGAGCTTTATAGCTCCCTTCTGTACCATATCTTGTATATAAAAATACTATATTTCTTTGTGCTTCGACTTGCCATGGAACACTGGGTTCTCCGTCATCTTTATACAACTATGGTTGTCACATAGAATCATCGGGGTATCCATATCCAGGTCAAATAGACCCGACATAAACTTCTGAAGCCATATGGCTTCACAACTACTAGAACAACCTACTATATACTTTGCTTCAGCCGTGCTGAGAGCAACACTAGACTGCTTCCTACTAAACCATGAGATCATGGCGGATCCCAGACAATAACATCCACCTGACGTGCTCTTCCTATATAAGGCACTTCTTGCTCAATCTGCATCTATATAACCATACAATCTGTAGTCATGATCGCCAACATAGTATAGACTAAAGTCTATCGTACCTTTCAGGTATAATATCACATTCTTTGCATCTGTCAGGTGAACACATCTAGGTGTAACTAGATACTGACTTAGGGTGTTCACAAAAAAACATATATTTGGTCTGGTATTCATCAGATACATCAATGACCCAATAATATATCTGTACTGAGTCACATCCACTAAATATGATGACTTATTAGATAACAACTTCAAGTTGGTATCCATGGAGGTGGCCATGGCTTTACAATCCAACATATCAAATCTTTTTGTTATTTCCACAATATACTTTACATTGTTGAGAAATATTCCTTCTGGGCTCTGCCATACTTCTAGGCCTAGAAAATAGTGCATCAATCCAATATATTTCATCTCGAATTCTTCAACGAGCTTCTTTTTACATTCTATAATATGTTTCTCATTTCTTGTTAGAAATAAGTCATCCACATATAGTAATAGTATGACAGGTTCATCATCCATAACCTTAAAGTAAAGGTTAGGGTCAACTTTACTTTTGGTAAAGCCCAAGCTCATCAAGAAGCTATCTATCTTTCCATACCAAGCTCTAGGAGATTCTCATTCCATACAAATCCTTCTTCAACTTACATACGCAAGTTCGTCTGTTTTCAACTCCAAATCCTTGTGGATGTTCTATGTACACTTCTTCCTCAATAACACCATTCAGTAAGGATATCTTCACATCCATCTGGTGTAGACTCACTTCACCATGGATGCAAGTGCCATGATGGTTCTAATGGAAGTGTAACTTGTGACGGGTGCAAATGTCCCTTCATAGTCAATTCCCTCTTTCTGAGAGAATCCTCTAGCCACAAAACTTACCTTGTATTTCTCAATACTTCCATTAGCTACATGCTTTATCTTGTAGATCCACTTGGAATACACCACACTCTTTCCTTCGGGTTTGGGAACTATATCCCAAAAATCACTCTTCATTATTGATTGGTATTCTTTTGTCATTGCTTCTACCCATTCTTTCTTCTGTACAACTTCTTCATAACTGGTAGGTTCTTGATCTACAAGATCACACATCAAAGCTACATAACTAGAGAATGGATTTGATCTCTTGCTTATTTTTGTGGAGCCTTTTGGAGCTCCATACTTCTTCGCTTCTTGTATGCTTTCTCTTACCCAAGAAAGATTTCTCTTTCTTGATACATTCATAGTAGGAGGTTCTTGAGGTTCTAGCATATCATGGTTCTCTGATGTTTCATTTTCAGGGGAGGGTGCAACTTCTATATTCCTGGGAGGTACATATTCTTCATAAACTTCTTCATGTTGGCACTTTCTGGATCTCTTGAGAGATGCTTCTTCATAAAATGTTACATCCCTACTAATTTCCATGTGATGGAATCCTAGAATGTATATTCTAAAGGATTTGGATACTTCGTAGTATCCAACAAATATTCCCTTCTTTACGGAAGGGTCCAACTTGGTTTTCTTTTCTTTTGGAATGTGAACATATACGGGGCAACCAAATATCTTGAGATGGCTTACTTAAGGCTTCTTTCCTGTGAACATTTCTTCTAGAGTCTTGAATCCAAGGGAACTATGGAATAATCTATTTTGTACATAAACTGTTGTTCTTGTTGCTTCAACACATAGATGGATAGGAAGATCTTGATCACGTATCATTGTCTTCACTGCTTCCATATTGCTCCTATTATTTCTTTCTGCAACACCATTCTGTTGAAGATTGTAAGGAGTGGTTAGTTCCCTCTTGATTCTAGATTCTTTACAAAAGGCTTCCAACTCTTTTGAAGTATATTCTCCACCATTGTTTGTTATGAGTGTCTTGATTCTTCTTTCTGAATGATTCTCTACCAAGGCTTTGAATTCTTTGAATTTTACGAATACTTCATCCTTTGTTTTCAAGAAATATATCCATGTATTTCTTGAATAGTCATCAATAAATTTAACATAATATTCATAAATGTGGAAATAGAACCCAGTGATAGAACAATTTTACTCACAGCAATTATCAATTGAACATGCAAAATCACTCACAAAAGAGACTGAATATGGAGCTAAACACTAAACTGTATTAACTCAGTGTACAATAGCCAACCCTGTAACATAATAGGTTGCTGTATTAAATAATTATATAAGGGATTCGAATGCATGAGGAGCAATTTGAATATAGTCAAAAGCAGGCTTACTAAAATTAAGCAAATCCCCCATAGGTGCAAAAAGCTGTTTCCAAATCAGTCATGGAGCTCATGAATTGGAAAAAGCACTTAGGCAAGCTAAATGTTATACACCTGAATGGCACGTCTCCATCCGAGTGCTGAAATCCCTTAGGTTGGCACACAAAAGGACACTTATGGATTGAGGTTTGCCCATATTCATTATACCTTGGCTTATGATGAAGTGCATTCCCTATATACCCAGCTGGTTACTTTGCCATTTTGCCATGTTGAGATGTATTCGTGACTCTCTTTACTGACAACTCATGGATCATTCGTGAGTCTCCTGCACAGCAAGTCGCGAATCCTTGTATTCGCGGGTTGCGCTTATACATAGTCGCAAATAATTCACGGGTTGCTCTACTACAGACCCGCGAATGTGTTCCTCAACATTAAAATATAAAACCACACGCTAATGGGACATTAGTTCATTCATTTAACTTAATCTCCTTAACTGCTATAACCTCCCTAACCTTCGAGAACTGCCTCATTTCATCCATATAAATACAGGCCTTGGGGAGGGTGTTGGTGGTAACACTTGGAGAGCAAATTTATGCTGGTGGATTGTCTACAGAAATCTTTGGAGCAGTGAAACTCAGAGTCCTTTGGTGACACAGGAGTCCTTGTCTCAGACGTTGGGTTGTAACCTTAACTCTTTCCATTGTTGATAATAAAGAGATTACTTCTTCCATATGTGTTTCATATCTTGTGGTTTGATGAATGTTTACATTTCAGTATAATATGTGATTTATCTAACCTGCTTATATGTATATGAATCATCTTGTATCTGGAAGAGTATTTCTTGACAGGTGAAAGAGCAGCAATCCTAAAGACTTTGGAAGTGGGGCAGAGAGGAAGAAGATAGCAAGGATCGACCTTCGTTTAATCAAGTAAGTCCTTCACACCTTTCTATTTCCTATTCTGCACTTTAGAAGTCAATTGTATGCAAGCAATTGAGTATGTTGGTAACCCCCAGACCTAAGGTTATTAGGTGTATTATTCCGCACAACAGAACTGGCGACTCCACTGGGGAAGCCTAGTTTGCTATAGGTCTTTTTCTGTTTTCCTGACCAGTGTTTGCTTGGAAGTCTGTTTGTGATTTTTATCCTGTTTCTTACTTACTTCAGCATTTGAAAGTCTTAGGGTTTTTCTCTGTTTTTGAGAAATTTTTATACCCATTCGTGGGTTGTCCTTCTGGACAGTTGCGAATATCGAGTTGCATTCGCGGGTTGTTCCACTGAACAGTCGTGAGTCATTCCCGACTTGCACTGCTAGACAGTCGCGAGTACTCCTGGAAACTGGGATTTCTGAGTAAAAGTTTGCTTGTTCTTTTTCCTGTTATAATTCTTGTTTTCTGAGAAGACTTTCTTTAAGAGTGCTGTAGAGTTGTTTGAATGCCTCAGGTGGTCACATCTTAGTGCTTTTTGAAAGCCCTTGAGTTCTTTTTTACTTGTTTTATTTACTGTTTGCATCCTAAAGTTTTCTGGCATGTTTGGGTTGTGGGTTAGAGTGTCTTAGTCCAGATCAGTGATCAAGGTCTTGGACTCTGTTTTTCCAGTCTGCTTTCTCTCAGTTTCTGGTTTGAACTTGCCTGTTTAAAGTCTGCAGTGATTTTTTGGTCATTGTCTGCACCCAAGCTAGGGTTCCTAGCCTGCTTTTCTTGCTGGTCTTTTGGTTCTGTCAGCCTGTTTACTTCAGTTTGTGGTTTTTATACAGTTCATAAGTTTCAAGTTTACTCAAGCACAGTGCATTATAGATGCATGGTAGTTTTTTGAGCATTTTTTAAAGTGAAAAACAAAACATAGTTAATCTTTTGCATTGTAATTTTTGCATAAAGTAGTGTTTGTTTTAGTTTAAAAAATATTATCTCAGAAAAATACAAAAATATAGGCTTAGTTTCTCTTTTGTTGCATTTAATTCATCAATACATATTTGAAAAAATGAAAAGAATTTTATTTTATAGTGTTAGTTTTCTTTGAATGCACCTTTACTTTCATTTATTTCTTGTTGAGTCAAAACACCATACAGTCCATCACTTCCACTTCCTATTGAGTAAGAAACAACCCTTAAAATAAACGCATAAATTTAAAATTTATTATTAAGTTTTTATTTTTAGGGGCCTTCCACCTACTAGCTTAGGCTAGACTTGTGGGCTAGGGAGTGTAAACTTCCCACAAGTTATAAACTCAGACGTAGTGGACCATTCATTAGGTAAATCCTTGATTCTATCACTGTATCTGGGAAGCTCCTCTCAAACGGGAGTTAAGCACTAGGCCGCGTGGAGGCTTGGACAGACAAGATAACCCTTCGAATCCTTGTCAAAATGTAACCCAAGACTTTTGCGCATCTGGGGATTCTGTCCTAGACAGAGTTTCGGGCTCAGCTACCCTGCCCATGCATACAAGTTCGGCTGATGACTATCCCCCCAGACTGTTGGTATTGTCAAGGTAGCCTTTAGTCTCTTGTCTTTTAGGGCTCATACCCAGGTAAACCGGAAGGTTATTTTTGGTTCACCTTGAACGGACTTGGAAGGTAACCCTTGTGGAAAGTGCAAGAGGGTGGTGGGTGATTCCTCCGCTTGTGCCTGAGAACCCCTCAAGGACACCGAGTAACTGTTCATCGGCTTTCTTTGGGAAAGTATATCTTTATAGCCTGGTTTGATTGCTTGAGAATATAGGATCTTTTTAGTGTATTCTCTGTGGATTTGCTTGTGTTTAGTTGGCCTTAGGGTGTGATTTGTTAAAGTCTTAATTCTGGAGGACCAACTGCTTAGAAGGTCAAGAAGGTTGAGAAACCTTCCTCCTCTCACCCCATTGGAGCCTCCACCTTTACCCCAAAGGCGGAGATTAAGCACAGGTGTTTCTTTTGAACCAGTAGGAATAAGCGAGGTTCTTGGTGAACCAGAACTAATAACTAACCACTTTGACTTTGACATAGTCGAGATAGAAGAATTGCAGACTGACGAGTTTGCAAGAAATTATAATACCCCCTTGACTGATTTGAACGATCGAGTGATCGTGCATGTTAGACCCTTTGATTCACCAGTGCTAGGTGTACCTGTAGGTAGAGTCATGTCTTCTGCGGGAGAAAGTTCATTTGTCTTCACATCAACCCTTCCAGTTGAAGGGGTACTACCTCCCCCAGTTAGTACCCCTAGATCTAGTTTACCTTCCACACCCTTAACTCCAGCAAGGCGGGTGGTCCAACCACCAGTTTACTCGAACATAGGAAGTAATTCTGGTGATATGGTTACTGGGATACCCAGTATACCTACAATTCCTTCTTCCTTCCCTTACACTACCCACAGTGGTCCGGTGGGATCCTCGGCCTTTGTCCAAGGATTCCCTTGGAATGGGGGGCACATACCCCCATCTAGTCCATGCGTAGGTCCACCTCCTTCATATGTAGGAGTGCAGTTTGGGAGCAATACCTCTTATGGTCAAAGCTTCCAAACCCCTATTTCGGTCCCATACACGAGCTCTCTCTTCTCTTTGTTTAGCGGAGGGATACCTGCTCCAGTCTTTCAGACCCCAACTTCTATGGGGACGATCCGAACCACTTACACTGCACCTCCCACCCAAAATCCAGTGGCCTACAGATGGAATCCATTTCAAAGCAACCTTCCCACTTCACAACCGGTGTCAGGGGGCAACCCCACTTTTACTTATGGGCATTCGGGGGCAGGTCCCTCTAATTCCCAAGCTAGCACATCTAGTACATCGGTTAGGCCAAAACTTCCTTTTCTGGCAACTTTGAACTTTCCAGACTTATCGAAATTGATGAATGACCCAGTGAGGCATGACCCCACGTGGCCACCTATTCCCACCAAGTTGCCCTCGGACATCCCTAAGTTCGAAGGTAAAGCTGGTGAAGATCCTGGGGCACATGCCACCACCTTCTATTTATGGTGTTCTTCCAATTCATTGAATGAAGATTCAGTGAGATTGAGGCTATTCCAGAGGACCTTGACAGGCACTGCAGCAAAATGGTACATTGAGTTGACTTCTGCTGCTTTTAGTAGTTTCTGGGATTTGGCGACTGCTTTCCTTAGCCACTTTGAGCTTCCAGTCTGATACGACTTCAGAACAGACTTGTTGTCCACCTTTAGACAAAACAAGGCTACCCATATCTCAGACCACATCCAAGAGTGGAGGAGGCAAAAGAGCCTTATCAAAGCCACCATTCCTCCTGAGTTTCTATTAGAATGGTTCCTTAAATCATTGTTGCCATACATATCTAAGGATGTTTCTACATCAGGAGTGACTAGTGAGGAAGAAGCCATACTCAGGGCCCAGCAGTTGGAATTGATTTATTCACAGTCTGGGATCTTATATGAGATCATCCCTGAGGCACCAAGGCCTTCTCATGAGGCTGAGAAACCCAAGCCTGGACCCCATGCCGATGGTGTGGTTGGGTCCGTTCATTCTCCCACTGTAGAGTCTTTGGCAAAACAACTTCACCAATTGTCTGTCAAATAGTTTACGGC
Source organism: Pseudotsuga menziesii (assembly GCA_001517045.1). Lineage (NCBI taxonomy): Eukaryota > Viridiplantae > Streptophyta > Pinopsida > Pinales > Pinaceae > Pseudotsuga > Pseudotsuga menziesii. The sequence goes on along the minus strand of LPNX010830426.1, from coordinate 26,431 downwards.
GGAGGCAGCAAAGGCTGCCCCCTCTCCTCAAAATGCGAATGTTTTTGCACAAACTTCTCAAAAGGGAAATCAGCAGTCCAGCAGGAAGAAGAAGAAGGGTAAAAAGGGAGAGGGAAACCAAAACCAAAACAAGCCTAAGCTCGCAAACAATGCTGATGGGGGCAAAAAAGATAAAAAGAAAGTCAAATTCCCTTGTAAGTTGTGCCAAGGGGATCATTTGACCCACCTTTGTCCCCTCATGGAACAAGCTCAGAAGCTGTTAAAAACTCAACCAACGACTGTCCTGAAGGATCCTTTTCCCCAAGGACAGAACTCCGCGTCAGCTTCTACCGTAGCAGGGGGTAGTCAAACTGCTCCTGACCCTAATTATATGAACATGGTCAGATCCTCAACTTTGTTGCAAACCAGGAACAAAAACTATGAGAAAGAGACTCCAGAGACGGGTAAAGCTGTAGGTGAACCTTCCAACTCGCTCACTATAGAGAAACCTACGGAAATAATGCCAAAGATACCCAAAGGTGTCTTTAAGAAGACTTTGCATAACCCCAATAGGGCTGCTTCCAACTACTCAGTGGTTGAAGACCTAGCTCAAACCCCATGTGCAATGTTGCTTTGGAGGTGCTACAGAGTTGTCCCGCTCAGCGGGATGCCCTCTTGGCAGCTTTAGGTAGCATGGACTCTTCGAGTCTCACGGCGAAGTTTCATTTGTATGATGTCAAAATTCGCCTTCCTTACCATGTAGCCCTATCGATAGATGTTGTCCATGGTGGTAAGACCATTGGACGAGCAGTTGTTGATGAGGGAGCCTCTATATGTGTTATGTCCCTGGCATGCTGGAAAGCTCTTGGATCCCCAGAGCTGGTCCCATCAACCACTTTACTTACTGCTTTTGATGGAAGGTCTTTCCGTCCACATGGTATCTTGCCAGCTTTTGAGATTAAGTTGGCAGGAAAAGCAGTGTCTGTTGAAGTTGAAGTGATTGATGCTCCCTTGGACTACAATTTGCTTCTGGGTAGGAATTGGACTTATGCAATGACTGCTGTTGCATCGGCTGTTCTTCGTGTCGTGGTATTTCCACATGAGGGCAAGTTGGTTACTGTTGACCAACTTGATTTTACTCGAAAGGGCCGTTTAGAGTCTAAGGATTCCAATGTACCATTGGTTGATCAGGCCAAGCCTACTCAGAGCTTGGGGGCTATAATGTACACATCATTGATGGGCACATTTGATCTTCCAGCCCCGGTTAACTATATCGGTTCCACTAGTGTGGGGAGCTCCATCGCTTCGGTGGTGGATAGGACTGATCCTTGGGTTCTCCCAACTCCCCAAGAACCAAAAGTGTCCTTATCGACAGTGTAAGTGGCATATCAAGCTATTACCCAAGCCAATGTTGATCCCATTCCAGATCCTCTAACAGTCTCGGACGATCTGGAAGAAGTCTATTTTCCTGCATGGGAAGAAAACTCTTTACATTCCATAGATTGCTTAGATACTTTTTTACCTTCTGATGAAGCCATTCTGGAAGCTATGTGTGGACGTGATAAGATATGTGAGGATCTTCATCACCGCTCTTATTTCCTTCCAGACCTAAGAAAGATAGAAAACCAAGAGTTTCATGTGAGACTGTCTGGAGATGTTGATACACTTATCAACCCTTTACCTAGGGAAGGAGTGTTTGCCGAGGGGAATATGGCAAAAATTTCCGCTACTATACCTATCAATATCTCCGTCAAACCAGATGTCGTGGAAAACATCTATATAGGTGCAAAATGCTCTCTGGAGGAGATTGCTATCTACACTACCCTTTTTAAGGAATTCCACAATATCTTTGCCTAGTCATATGAGGAGATGCCACGCATAGATTCATCTATTGTCCAACATGAAATCCGTACCTACCCTGATGCCAAGCCAGTTCGGCAGAAATTACGTACCGTGAACCCGCGTAAAGCGGCGGCTATGAAGGTAGAGGTTGAAAAGCTCTTGAAAGCCGGTTTTATATATCCCATTGCTTTGACTGAGTGGGTGTCTAATCCAGTTCTTGTTGATAAAAAGCAAGGGACTATTCGCGTTTGTACAGACTTTCGAGATCTTAACAAAGCTTGTCCCAAGGACAACTACCCCACACCGTTTATTGATCAGATCATAGATGCTTGTGCGGGGAGTGAGGTATTTTCGTTTATGGATGGTTTTTCCGGCTACAATCAAATCCAAATCAAACCGGAAGACCAGCATAAAACATCTTTCATTTTCCCTTGGGGTACATTCGCTTATAGGAAAATGCCCTTTGGATTGAAAAATGCAGGGGCAACCTTTCAACGAGCCATGAACTTTGCTTTTCACGATATAAAATCCATTGTCGAGCCTTACCTAGATGATCTGCCCGTACATTCTCGCAAGAGGATCCAACATCCAGATCATTTACGGTTGATTTTTGAGAGATGCAGATACTATAAAATTCGCTTGAATCCCCACAAGTGTGTATTCTACGTCGAGTCATGGAGACTACTTGGATTCATTTTTTCCAGTAGAGGCATCCAGGTGGATCCACTTAAAGTTGAGGCCATTGTAAATCTGCCTCCTCCTCATTCTCTTAGGCAACTTCAGAGTCTACAAGGAAAGTCTAACTTCCTTCGACGTTTTATCGTTAATTATGCCAAGATCACGAAAGGTTTCATGCGCCTGCTCAAACAGGACACCCCATTTGTATGGGATGAAACCGCACAACTTGCGTTCGAGGCATTGAAAAAAGCCTTGTTGTCGGCTCCCTTATTACGCCCACCAGATTATTCTAGGGATTTTATATTGTATCTAGCCATGTCGGAGTCGACCATTGGGGTAGTGCTAGTTCAGGAGGATGATAAGCTCATTGAGCATGTTGTTTATTATCTTATCCTTGCTTTGGTTGGGCCTGAGCTTAAGTACTCCCACGTCGAGAAGTTAGCCTTAGCAGCTGTTTATGCTGTACAGAGGTTACGGCACTACATATTACTGAGGACCACTACTGTGGTGGCGGACGTAAACCCTTTCCAATATGTTTTATCCCGACGGATTGTTGGGGGAAAATTCAACAAATGGATAGTCATTCTCCAAGAGTTTGACTTGGTTTTCCAATCTGCTAAATCTAAAAAGTCCTTAGTATTTGCTGAGCTTATAGCAGAGTTTCCTATGGAAGAAGATGTAGTGATGCAGGATGACTCATTCCCAGATGAGCACATCTTCCTTATATCCACCTCTGATCCTTGGTATGGAGATATTCTTATATATCTCCATACTTTGAAGTATCCTGCCGCTTACTCTAGGGAAGATTGACGTAAGTTACGACTTCATGCTAAAAACTACCTCATCATAGGAGATACCTTATATAGAAGAGGGGTATATTCCGTCTTGCGTCGCTGCCTTATTCATGAGGAAGTGGAGATTGTCCTAAATGATTCTCACAGTGGAGCATGTGGGGGTCATTTATCTGGGTTAGCAAAGGCCCAGAAAATCTTGCATGCCGGTTATTTCTGGCCCACGATCTTCAAAGATTGTGTGGAAGCAGTGAAGCGCTATCATCCATGTCAGCTTTACACCAGAAAAATGCGGTCACATCCTGCTCCCCTTTTTCCCGTTGTCTCGGTAGACCCCTTCATGAAATGGGGGATTGATTATATGACATGCAACCAAGCCTCGGCTGGGGGGCACAAATACATCATTGTCGCTGTAGACTATTTTACAAAATGGGCAGAGGAAATGCCTACTTTTAAAGCCGAGGGGGAAACAACAAATTTCTTTGTTTTCAATCAGATTATTGCAAGGTTTGGTATTCCCAAGGTGATTGTCACTGACCATGGCAGTCATTTCCAAAATAACATGATGACTAAACTGACCACCATGCTCGGATTCCGACAAGAACATTCTTCTCCATACTATCCGCAAGCAAATGGTCAGGTTGAGGTTGTAAACAAGACTTTAAAAACCATTCTTAAATGTACTATTGATGCAGCCCACTCCAATTGGCACATCATGTTATACCCTACTCTTTGGGCTTATCGAACCAATGTCAAAATTGCTACGGGTTTTTCCCCCTTCCAACTCGTTCACGGGGTGGAAGCTATTACACCGATTGAATGCGAAATCCCATCCTTGCAGATATCTATTCATGTGTTACCGGATACGACTGAGCTTGAAGAATTCTTGGTACACTTAGAGCACCTTGATGAACATCGTAGAGATGCGCTGACTGCTAATCAGGCTCACAAAAATAGGGTTAAAACTCAATATGATAAATCGGTCAAACCTCGGGTTTTCTCTGAAGGGGAACTTGTCTTGCTCTGGGACCAAGATAAAGAACCTCTGGGGGCAGGAAAGTTCAAGGCCATGTGGTTAGGACCCTATGTCCTGTCTAAAGTATTGAGTAAAGGTGCATATGAATTAGTAGATTATGATGGGAATAAGCTGCCTGAGCCTAGAAATGGGCTCTACCTGAAGAAGTACTACGCTTAGGCCTAGCACTTTTTCTTGTATATTAGTGTATGTATTTTATGTACATTAGGTTGTCAGTTTTTTTTATACTATCTGCTGGTTGTTGCAGATGTCTTCCGAAATGTATGTAGGTTTCGCTGATGGCGCCAGCCGTCACATTTGTAACCTGGCTTCGGCATCATGGGTCATCTATTCTCCCTCAGGACAGCTTGTTGCCGCGGGAGGCGCTTGCTTAGATCCTGCTTCTAATAATGTTGCTGAATATAGGGCAGTTATTGAGCTCTTATGGGATGCTTTGTCACGAGGTATTACCCAGCTTGAGGTCCATTTGGATTCCTAGTTGGTAGTTTCCCAGCTCAATCGAGCTTACCAGGTGCGTAATCCTACATTGTTACGTCAGTTCATGCAAATTCGTTTGTTGGAAAGACATTTCGAAGTTATTACTTTTAACCATATTCCAAGAAACCAAAATTCATTAACTGATGCATATGCTAATTATATTTTGGATTGGCATCTCACACACATTTTATAAAATATATAACAAATATATAAGAAACACTTGTAAATATACTGACAACCAAGCACAAATATATATATACATGTAAATATCTGTTCATACATAGGATAGGTCGAGTCTGATCCATAGATCCCAAAATATACAAAATATACAAAATTGTGAATCATCATCCATCAAAATTCCCTAAAACTATGCCTGGCCGCCATGGCCACTAGGACCTCCTCGGTCCCCGTGATCTCTGTGCCCCCTGGCTTCCTCAGCCTCTTCGGGCTCGGTAGCCTCCACTGCATCTCTGTATACCAATACTGCCCTAGCTACTCATCTGAAAAGACGTAGCCAAGACGGTGGAACTCCAACTACGAACTCCTGCATGGCTGCAGGGAGATGCTCTATCCGTATCGTAGGTACTCGCTCGGTTAGCCTGCTCAGTTTCATCTCGAGTACCCTGATCAATCCAGGATCTCCCCCTGCTACAGGACGTACAAAGGTACGTGGGTGCCCTTCAGGGCGGACCGGTCCAATATCTGCATTTTGACACATGAGTAGGATTTAGACTTGTGCATATGTATATATCATATTATTTGAAAATTCATAAAAATTTGATAATGATAAAAAATTAAAAAATGACTTACCCATCTCTCCCCATGCTCCTCCTGAAGGGAGGACTAGGTCGGGGTCACCTCGGAAATCCATTCTGGCGTATGGAAACTGCTCCAACGCCGGCACCTGTCGTTCCCACCATGTATAAAAATTGTCATCATGCATGCTATGTACTATGTCTCCTCCTCCTTGACGGAGGACGATATCTCCCCACTTGCTCTGTCTTGGCTGACGTGGATGTCTAACCTCCAATGGTATAGTAGGGCTCATAGCTGGCACTCTCTCAAAGAAGAACGCTACCAATATGCTCGCATAGCTGAAGTTCTTGCGTCTTCCCCTCTTACAGTCGGATAATTGCCTCTTCATAATGGGGGCAATTCCCGAGCACCAGTCGTAGAGAGCCCCTCTAAAGCAGTCAACCGCCACCCTCATCTGAGTTCTGGTGGCCATATGTAACCCTGTTGACCCTGAAAGTCTCACAATAGTACTGGCCAATACCTGCAGTGTAAAGTCCTGTATGTCTGTGATGAGAACGCTACTACCTTTCTTTTGAGTACCCAGTCTGCAGAATACATCAACATAGTTCTGGACACTCAAGGGGTCACCACCCCTGCCAGTTCCCTCCAGGTTCACCGGTGCTCCCCGATGTGAGAATCCGGTTATGAAATAGATATCATCTACGGTAAGCTCCAAAGTCTCACCTTGGATATTGAACATCCCCAGGTCATGGTCCCAGTAATTGACCAAGAACTCTAATATGCGGACATTGGCCCGCATGGGTGATGTACAAAAGAACTTGAGCAGCCCACTATTCCTCAATGCTTGGATGGTAGGTGGGCTTTGGAGAGCCGCTTGATCCATCATTTCATGTTCCCTCTCCCTCCACTCCAGCACCATATTTTTCCTGACAAATACACATAATTTGATTCAGTATTCCATCATAAAAATTTTAAAATTTTGACTATTTTTAAAGCTTTTCCCTATTGCGCAGCATTCGTGACTGTCCATTGGGACAAGTCGTGAGTCATTCGCGACTTTCCTGTTTATCAACCCGCGAATGAAATGTGTATTCGTGACTTTCATGCTTAGCAACCTGCGAATACATTTTGCCACATTTTAGGTTGATGAAATATACTGAATTAACCATTAATTTTAAAATTTGTTTGGATCAAATTGAAGAGCTTAGGGTGTAGAATTACCTGAAGCTGACAGATTTGGATTCCGACGATCCAATTGTCCACAGCGATCGATCAAATATAGAGGGTAAACTTTCCTTTTTGGTTCAAAAAGTGCAAATGGTGAGAAATGTTTTAATTTTCAAATTATTTACAGAAATAATATTTCGTAAAGTGGGTCTTTTTGTATAGTTTGAAATGCCAATTGACTAATCTCACCTCCTTTGTGCCTTGGAACAGGTTTACCAACTTTTACAAAGTGTTGATGCTTCTATAGGGTGGTTTTTGCTCTTTCCAACACATGTTGGCAATTTATCACTCCACATTAACCTTAGTATGCAACATTTTGCCACGGACTATGGTATTCTAAGCCATTAGTCCCTTGTCTCTACCATTGTTCTTCCGTGGCTAGGATCCCTATTTCATGAGTATCATCCTTATATGCCATTGCCATCCTTTGGTACTCATTCCGTCACTGTTTCAGGCCCAGGGGTTTCCTCATAGCTATTTTTCACGCCAAATAGAGCTTCTTATGAATCTCTTTTTACAAGCTATCCCTTTATAGGACTCCCCGACCTTAGGGAGTTTCTTTAGGCCCAGGTATGACTCCTTCAAAATAGACTTGACTTCCGAGTTATCTCGTCTGTTCAAGCTCGTTAAGAATATGTGAACGGGCATCCGCATTGGCGGTAGGTTATCTCTTTCTCGGACCATGCGGAATAGTACGAGAAAGGATCATTCTCTTTTCTTCAGAATTGAGAAGAGTATTCTTAGGTATAGGTTTATCACTTTTCCGGACCTGAGGGACTAAATTGGATGGAAAAGGAACACTCGGTTTGAGCTTAGTTTTCTCTTTTTTGTGCTCTAGACCCAAACATGAAAAAGATTCAGAGTGTACTTTGTGTCTTTGTCATGCTCGTTAAACACTCAAGAATAAAGCTACGAGTTTATTGTTGTAAGCCCCATTTCTCGTAACCAAATGGATCTTTTCGAGTGATATTGCTTTCCTTCACACTCGTAAAACTCAAGATATTTTATGCTGTTCTGGAAGGAGCGTTGGGTAGGTGGTAATTTAACCTTTTTCGGACCTTCCCGACTAAGTACGAAAAAGGTTCACCTTTTCTTCTTCGGAAGTTAAGAGAGTTCTTTTGTGGTTTGTTTTATACTTTTTCGGCCTCAAGAGACTAAATTGGACAAAAAAGGACCCCCCTGGAGTCTTCTTTGGCATTTTCAGACTCTCTAAATGTGAAAACACTGAATGAGCATGTACTAGTTTGGGCTCATTAAATCCACGAATCAGTGACACTATCAAGCATTATTTTCCCATCTCTTCAAGCTTGTTAAAAAATGAAGAGGTAACCGAGTTGACTTTCCTGGACTCGTTAAAATTTAACAGGGAAGGTAAGGAAGAAGTTTTCTCTTGTTTTCAGTAATGGCAGCATGTCATCCTTGAACATAGCACTTTTTGCTTTCCGATATCCATGTTTCAGTGTACATCCGTGTTCAGCTATTACTTCGAGTTTTTTGACTCCTCCTCTTGTCCTTTATACCTGGGGAATTTGATCATGTATCCTACATGACAGATAAGTCTAGTTGTCCTATCTATTTGTTATACGCTGCCTTGGGTCATCTCTGTGTCGTGCTCACTGTTCAAGGATTCTTCCCACTGTTTGATCTATAGCCTGATTCCATCACTGTTATATCTGTTATCCATTTACTTGTGTCTGTCTTCTTTTGCCCAGTTCCTAGTCACTCTTGTGACCTGTTGGAGGATCTATTGCCTTCCCTATCACAGTATGGTTTCGTTTCAGTATTTCCTGATGACGAAGACCTAGAGTTTTGACGATAGTACCTTAGGATTCACTTTCATCATTGGTGAACTCCTTTGCTTTAGTTGTCAATTATCATCTATTGGTTGACAAACTGTTGAATCCTTTCCATGTTCGACTTCAGCTTACCCTTATTCACATGGCTTGGATTGTACTTGGTTCTTTGGGATCCTGTATGAAGACCTTAGTTCCTCACTTATGAACTAAGTTGCGCAAGACTATGTTCCATTTCTATATCCAGCTTCCAGATCTTTGAAGACTCATTATTATTGTATTGTGGCTTCGATCCACCTTTGTAATATACGTGGTTTCTACCCGTATCATATGATGTACTCAAATATTGTAAAGGAGCTAGTGTTCCAGTAAATTGAACATAGCATCCTCAGATGTAACTTTGTATATGACATTACTATGTATTGGTTTTGGGTACTACCTCTGTTCCACTGGATTTTTGAGTTTCTCCAGAGTTAAAGATTATAATGTATTTCGGCCATCGTTCCCCTCTGACCTCACACATTAGGGGGCATCTGTTATACACCTGAATGGCACCTATTCGTCCGAGTGCTGACATCCCTCAGGTTGGCACACAAAAGGACACTTATGGATTGAGGTTTGCCCATATTCATTATACCTTGGCTTATGATGAAGTACATTCCCTATATACCCAGCTGGTTACTTTGCCATTTTGCCATGTTGAGATGTATTCGCGACTCTCTTTACTGACAACTCGCGCATCATTCGCGAGTCTCCTGCACAGCAAGTCGCGAATCCTTGTATTCGTGGGTTGCGCTTATACATAGTCGCGAATCATTCGTGGGTTGCTCTACTACAGACCCATGAATGTGTTCCTCAACATTAAAATATAAAACCACACGCTAATGGGAGATTAGTTCAGCCATTTAACTTAATCTCCTTAACTGCTATAACCTCCCTAACCTTCGAGAACTGCCTCATTTCATCCATATGAATATAGGCCTTGGGGAGGGTGTTGGTGGTAACACTTAGAGAGCAAAGTTATGCTGGTGGATTGTCTACAGAAATCTTTGGAGCAGTGAAACTCAGAGTCCTTTGGTGACAGAGGAGTCCTTGTCTCAGACGTTGGGTTGTAACCTTAACTCTTTCCATTGTTGATAATAAAGAGATTACTTCTTCCATATGTGTTTCATATCTTGTGGTTTGATGAATGTTTACATTTCAGTATAATATGTGATTTATCTAACCTGCTTATATGTATATGAATCATCTTGTATCTGGAAGAGTGTTTCTTGACAGGTGAAAGAGCAACAATCCTGAAGACTTTGGAAGTGGAGCAGAGAGGAAGAAGATAGCAAGGATCGACCTTCGTTTAATCAAGTAAGTCCTTCACACCTTCCTATTTCCTATTCTACACTTTAGAAGTCAATTGTCTGCAAGCAATTGAGTATGTTGGTAACCCCCATACCTAAGGTTATTAGGTGTATTATTCTGTACAACAC
>LPNX010830426.1:2371-16025 GCA_001517045.1 Pseudotsuga menziesii | reverse complement strand
GAAGAGTAGGTGAATGGTGCCATCATGCACAAGCTCTCTAATGTAGTGCATATGGATCTCAATGTGTTTGGTTCTCTGCTTCTGAAATGGATCATTGCAGATTCGAATGGTACACTGGTTATCACAGTAGATGGTAGTTGAGTACTCTGATTCGAAGCCACACTCTCCAAGTAATCCCTACAACCATAAACATTGAGTTGATGCATTTACAACTCTGTACTCTGCTTCTGTAGATGAGAGTGCAATGGCACTCTGTTTCTTGCTTGACCAGCTGATTGGCCCTTCTGCAAGCATGAACACATATCCCGATGTGGACTTCCTATCTATTCTATCACCTGTCCAATCACTGTCAGTAAACCCAATCAAATCAAGATCATATTTTGCTTTGTAGAAGATCCCATGTGTCCTTGTTCCCTGAACAAAGTTAAGGATCCTTTTGGCTGCTTTCCAATGGATCTAATGAGGCTGATCCATGTATCTAGAAGCCACACTTACTACATAAGAAATATCAGGTCTAGTATGTGTAAGATACAACTCACATCCAATCAATTTCCTATACAGTGTATTGTTTACCATAGATGAAGAATCAACTTCTTCCAGCTTCACTCCTGAAAGGAAAGGAGTCTTGCTTGGTTTGCAATTCTTCATTCTGAATTTGTTCAGAAAATCCAAGGCATACTTGGACTGGTGCACCTTGATTCTAGCTTTGGTTTGAGCAATCTCAAGCCCCAAGAATTGGCTTAAGAGCCCCAAATCTGTCATGGAGAAGGCTTGGTTCATTGCACCCTTCAAGGAAGCAATCTCATCCTTTGAGCTTCCTGTAACGAGGAGGTCATCACCATATAACAAAATGATCATTAATGAACCATTAATTAACTTCAAATAGACATTTGGATCTGATTTGCACCGAACAAAATTCAGTGATAGCAAGAAGCTATCAATCTTGGCATACCAAGCCCTGGGGGCTTGCTTTAGCCCATACAATGACTTTCTCAACCTGTACACAAGAGAAAGGTTAGTAGAAAATCCTTGAGGCTGCTGCATATATATCTCTTCAGTGAGATCTCCATTCAAGAAGGCACATTTTACATCCATGTGATGTACCTCCCATTGCTTTGAGGCTGTAATGGCTAAGGCTATCCTGATGGAATCCATCTTTGCCACTGGTGCAAAGGTCTCATTGTAATCTATGCCATGAACCTGTGAATAGCCCTTGGCTACCAATCTGGCCTTGTACTTCAGAGGTGAACCATCAGCAGCAAATTTGGTCTTGTAGACCCACTTACACTGGACTATCTTCCTCCCTGGGGGAAGATCCACTAGCTCCCATGTGTTGCTCTTCTGGAGTGAGCTGAACTCTTCCTTCATGGATGCTTGCCATCTTGGATCTCCTGCTTCTTCTTCATATGTCTGAGGATCTGATTCCACCATCAGATAGAATTTCTTAGCAAACATAGGATCCTTCATGCATAGACCACTCTCAAATTGAGATCTAGTCCTTCTTGGGTCATTGGGATCCCCTGCTAGCTCTCCTGCTGCATGAAGTGTCTTGGATGCCCATTTTGGCCTTGTAGGGATGTTAGGATCTGAAATAAACTCATCACTATCAGACATATCAGAATCAGCATGTTCAACAATCTCTTCACTTACTTTCAGAGGTTCAGGTGGTGAAGAGGCTTCTCCAACTTCCACTACTACTAGGGGTTCTTCTTGAAACTGAACACACCTTTCAATGAAGGCTTTGTTTGTGCTCAAATTGATTAGCTTGTACCCTTTTGAATCTTCAGAGTACCCAAAAAATAGACACTCTTGGCTTTGGGGCTGCAAAGCCTTCCTCTTTTCTGTTGGAATTCTAGCCCAAGCCCTTGAGCCAAAAATCCTGAAATGGGTCACATCTGGCTTGTGCCCACTCCATGCTTCAAAAGGAGTCATACCATCAAGTTGTTTATGAGGCACCCTATTCTGGATATAGGATGCACAGTTTATAGCTTCGACCTAGTACTTTGGTGGCAAAGTTTTGGCCTCCATCATGCATGTTGCCATCTCCTTCAGTGATCCGTTCTTCCTCTCAGCAACACCATTTTGCTGTGGTGTGTAAGGGATAGAATGCTGCATCTGAATACCTGCATCTGCACAATAATTAATAAACTTAGACTTGACATACTCACCACCATTGTCAGATTTGAGGACCTTGAGTTTCCTCCTAGACTGGTTTTCAACCAAAGCCTTAAAGACTTTGAAGAGGCCAAAAACTTCAGACTTGTGTTTCAGGAAGTAAACCCAGCAATACCTGGAATAGTTAGCTATGAAAGTCAATGCATATTTGGCCTGAATCATGGACATATGAGGGAATGGGCCAGTAACATCACTGTGGATCAACTCAAGGGGTGCAAAGGTTCTCTCATGACTAGCTCTCTCAAATTTATGCTCTGGGTGTTTTCCTAGGATACAACCTTGGAAAACTCCTTTGGAAAATTTTATCTTGGGAAACCCTATGACCATCTCTTTTTCACTAAGATCAAAAAGATACTTGTAATTTAGGTGGAAAAATCTTTCATGCCAAAGCTTGCTTTCCTCATTAGCATGAATCAAAAGGGCAGAGGGGTTTGAGTAGGGTAGGAAGTGTGAGAACATGTATACCTTTGAAGTATGATTTGCAACTCCTTTTGCAATGACTTTACCACTTGAGATCTCTATGATCTCAACTTCATCAGGGGAGAATATGACCTTCTTTGGAGACCCAGTGTGGGTCATCTGGTACACTGATAAGAGGTTGGAGGCAAGACCAGGCACATACAACACATTGCTGAACTGACCATGATCAAGATCAATCCTCCCTTTGCCCAAACTTTCAGTGAGAGAGTCATCTCCCAGTACTATAGGTGGCCCTTTCGACATGTCAAGTGAGGTGAATTCCTCCTTGGTCGAAACCATGTGTCTTGAAGCTCCAGAATCAATGATGAAACTAGGTGAGCTTGATGTGCCAGCAACCAATGCATGAACTCTCTCTCTGTCTTATGAACTTGATCCTCCTTCTCTCTTCTTTGAGCTATCTGGAAGGGAGATGCCATTCTTCTCCAGGAGTTGGGTCATCATGTCTATTTGCTTCTTCATACAAGAGATTTCAGTGTGATTGCCCTTATTGCAGTATGCGTACTTGCTCATTTCTCCTTTATTCTTCTTCTTCTGGTAGTTCTTCTTGGAACCTTGTGGCTCCTCCAGAGACTTGTTCTTGTCTCTCTTTTGCTCAGGTGGCTTTTTAGATTTCTTTTTGCTTTTTGAATCCACCTTCAAATCTCTAGCAACTAGAGCTTGGTATTTGGATGGTTTGATGGTGCCCATCATCACCAGCTTGTCTTGTTCTTGTGTGAGAGTTTCGATGAAATCTGCAAGGCTAGGCATCTTCCAGGTTCGAGCTATCAACTTTGTGGCATAGAAGGTTGAAACAAATACTGAATAGTCAGGGCCAAGCTTCGAGAGTATGGCCAAGACCAGCTTATCATCCTTGTTTTCGATCCCACATTGTTTTAGCTGCAAAACAAGTGCTTTGAACTTGGAAAAATAGAGTTGCAGGGATTCAAAGCTATTGGGACTCAGGGAGATCAGTTTATTCTCGATTTGATGTCCCCTCATCTCATCTATATTTCCAAAAAGATCAGTAAGCTTCTCCCATACTTCATTCGGTGATGTCAATCCATCAAGATGGAAAAGGAGGTCTCTGGAAATACTCAGACATAAGATGCCATAGGCCTCATCCCTCCTGTTGTGCCATTTTATCTTCTCTGCAGCTGCATTGGGCTCTGCTTCTACTTCCATAGTCACCCTATAGAGGCCTTTTTCTCTCAACAGTATCTCCATCTCTATTTTCCATTCAAAGAAGTTGAAGGGAGTTAAGATGATCTTCTGAGATTGATCCATAGCTTAGAAATTTGTCCTAGCTGTCAGTAGAAGGCTCCCAGTCACTGATGTTGAACCTGCAAAACAATTTTGAAGGAGAAAAATCGATCTAAAATGGCTCTGATACCATGTGGAAATAGAACCCAGTGATAGAACAATTTTACTCACAGCAATTATCAATTGAACATGCAAAATCACTCACAAAAGAGACTGAATATGGAGCTGAACACTAAACTGTATTAACTTAGTGTACAATAGCCAACACTGCAACATAATATATTGCTGTATTAAATAATTACATAAGGGATTCGAATTCCCGAGGAGCAATTCGAATCTAGTCAAAAGCAGGCTTACTAAAATTAAGCAAATCCCCCATAGGTGCAAAAAGCTGTTTCCAAATCAGTCATGGAGCTCACGAATTGGAAAAATCACTTAGGCAAGCTAAAGAGTGATGGAATGACAACTCATACATGCTTTTCATAGGAGAAAAGAGTGGAGGATGTGGAGGACAAAAAACTAGTTCACCTCACCTAGTTAAACTTTCCCAATTGCCTTAAAGCACTAAAAAAGCAGGCAATAAAGCAGAAAAAGTAGAAGGGTGCCTAGGAGACCAAGAATAAAGCAGAATTGATTCCTTGAGGTTTCCCAAGCACTACATGAATCAAAATAGGCAAGTTTGACCACTATGGATAGGTAAATGACAACTTGCATAAGGTGGAATCATGAGACTAGGCAAATAAGACAAAAATAATTAAATTAACTTCCATGGTAGCTAACTATGGGTTGATTATTCTAACAATAACCACTCTAAGACATGGAGGGCATTGGACCACATACATCTAAAGGAATTAATTCCAATGTACCTTTAGTCTTTGTTTCACTCTTCGGAAATGCATTCTTGATATTCTTTCCTCTTGCAAATCCTTTACAAGTGCCTTCATGATCGATCTTCAAATCTGGTAAACATTTTAATACTTTGCTCACATATGGTAGTGCATTGTAGTTGATGTGAGAAATCCTCCTATGCCATAGTTCACTTGGGCTAGTGGTCTCATGAATAAGGGTTGTTTCTGAATGTCCTTGAGTTTATATAATCCTCCCCCTTCTTCACCAATAACAACTGCATCTTCAATTGATTTTCCTTTGGGACACATAAGTACTTGTCCATCTATAAATGCAACCATATATCCTTTCTTATCTAATGAAGAGATATAAAGTAACACATACTGAAGTTATATTGACTTCTTCCTCTTTTAGTATGGGTGGCTAGGGCTTGATTGTCTTCTTTAAGGAGAGCTTCTCTATTTGCTACTCTAGCCTCCTCTTGAATGAAATCTTCCAATATAATGTCAAAATTCATGCTTTCTTTTCTGTAACACATAGTATGTATGAATGAATCCCAAGGTCTAGTGAGACCATTGAGAGCAGTCATAACCAGTTCATCTTCATCAAGGGAGTCTCCAATGGATTCTAGTTACTTCTTAAATTGGGAGACCCTGAAGTAGTCTTAGATGGATTCTCCTTGGCTCATCTTAGTACTCTTCAATTGAGCTCTCAAATTCATCCTTCTATTGATGTTGCTTCCTTCATACATTCTGGATAGGGAATCATACATTTCCTTTGGGGTCTCTTTAGATGACACTTGACAAATCAAGTGATATTTGATAGAATCAACAATGATCCACATTTCCCTAATTAGGTCCTTCTTATGCTTCTCCTTAGCTTCATCTTCTCCAGGTTCTGCAACTTATCCTTTGATGTATTTTTCAAGATCATTCTCTCTAAGAATGAGACCAATCCTATATTTCTATGCTTAGAAGTTTTCTATGCCTTCTAGCTTGTCCTCAAGCTTAGTGCTTGGGGCCATCTTATCGAGGAGGTCACTAAAAAATTAAATTTCTCAAAATTAAAAACCGAACTTACCAGGAGATGCACTTGACTGAGGCGATTTGGCTGGTATACTTAGTTTCTGGAGATTCCAAATATTCACCCTTCAAAACTTACTTGCGATATTTCAGTTTCTGCAATTTTTTGGTTCTCTAGGTTTCTGCAGTTTTCTGGTCCAAAGAAAAAATAGGGTTTGACTTTCCTAGAGATCTAACCACTCAAAAATTTTGATATAGAGCTCAATATATGCGCTTTAGGGAGGAACAACTTTCTATGCAATCATATCTCCAAAATCCCAACTTCAACAAAAACCCTAATTTCTTGTCAGAGGGAGAGGAGAGAGAGTTTCACCTTGTGAAAGTTTTTCTATTTAGGCTAGCTCTGATACCATGTTAAGATTTCATATGCGTAGCTAGATATCATTAGTATTCAATTCAATTCATAGTAAGAGCATATGCAAGATCATTGAAAGAAACACAGTCACGAGATAGACACAGATTTATCCTCAGAAACCCTTGAGGGGAAGAAAACCTAGCAAAACTTCCTCTATATAGATGTATCAAAAGTACAAAGATAAAACACCCCAAAAGTGCTCCTTCTCCTTGCTGGTATGTATCTCTCTCTCTCCTATGCGTTATACACAAGTGTGTGTGTGTGTGTGAAATGAGGAGCACACACCCTCTATTTATACTCTTTCTTCCACTTGACTTTTTCCATAACAAGTCGGACCCAACAAACTTACTAGGCCAAATTCACATAGGAATACACAAAAAATACTATACTATATTTAGGAGGGTTCTATTGAACCGACTTACAATAGAGGTTTTACCTCACGACTCTATGATGACCAAATAAAATAGTAACATCCCGACAGAGGAATAAAACATCTCCGATAGGTTACAACAATAAAATACATTTAGAATATTCTTCGAAGTTCCCCTGTAGGAGTCTATGAGGGGGATTCAAGCCTGCCCCCATATATTTGTAAGTGAGTTTATGAGGGTTTCTCAACTGGCTCTGTAGGTTTGTAATAGAGGCTTGTGGGGGTGGTTTTATTCTTTTTCGAAACTGCCCCTAAAATCCTTGACATTTTAGCATCGATGGATTTTTTTTTTTGGGGGGGGGGGTTCCAAACTACCCCCATAGGTTTGAGAATTTTATGGGGGGGGGTCAAAACTTCCCCCATAGGTATCTAGGGGTGGGGTGATTAAAAATTCCCTGTATGTATATATGGGAGGGATTGGAACCATTCCCATATGGTATCTTAGGGGGGAGTGTTCAAAACTACACCTAAAAATCCATACTTTTTGCATTGGTGGCTTTAGGCGGGTTTCAAATTGCCCCTATAGGTTTGTAAAAGATACTTTTATGGGGTTTCAAAACTTCCCTTGTAGGTATCTATAGGGGGATCAAAACCGCCCCAAAAGTCACTTTTGGGGGTGGTTTTGATCTCTTTTAGAACCACCCCTAAAAGCCCAGGATTTTAGAATCGATGCCTTCAGGGGCATTTTTTTCAAGGTTACCTCTAAAA
This sequence comes from Pseudotsuga menziesii, assembly GCA_001517045.1. Taxonomy (NCBI): domain Eukaryota; kingdom Viridiplantae; phylum Streptophyta; class Pinopsida; order Pinales; family Pinaceae; genus Pseudotsuga; species Pseudotsuga menziesii. The sequence continues at coordinate 8,710 of LPNX010830426.1, read as the reverse complement.
TCAAAACCACCCCAAAAATTCACTTTTAGGGGTGGAATAGAGCCACCCCTATAGGTCAAAAAATGTAGTATTGGATAATCCTTGAATTGGAGAGAAGCAATCATGAAGCAAGTTTGGCCCTTAGAATTCAATAGTTAGAGGATTTAAAGAATCCAAAAAAGAAGGAGCAACAAGAGGTCAAAAAAGAGAGGATACTATATTAGTGTCCCTCACCAATGGCCCTCCTTTCATTGGACATTTTATAGGAACATCGTGTATGTGCAACTTAATTTCTATACACTTATATTCTCAACATAAGACAAAATGTTTCTATTCTAGGTTGATTCACTTTTTACACATACTTCATTTATATTTCCTCCTCATGGTGTAGTTGGAACCTCTATGGTAGTAAATTTGAGCCTTATATTTCTTACCACACTATTCCAATGCCTTCATGTTAGCCTATTCAAGAGCCTAATCATTCAACTTTAATTGAAAAAGGTAAGGAAGTGACATTGGGAGAATAATAATGCAATGAGAACTAATTCTTTGGATATAAAAATGTCTAATTAGACCACTACACCTAATATATAATCCGAGAAACTTATAGTTTTAGAATTTCTTGCATGATATAGTTAAAAACCTTGTTTGGAGGTTCTATGGGTGAGATTGCATGTATGTGTAGGTAAGAATATTCTCATTGGATGCAGTGTTGTGAGGGACAAGGTTATGTTTTTGGTTTTGTTATTATGGTGCCCAATATCTTTAGTTTGGTCTATAATCAATGGATTTCCTTGTGATTCAAATCTAATCTCGAGTTCCCACCCCATCCCTATATTTCCCTTTTTTATGACATGCAATATAATGCAAACATAATAACTTAACTTCTATTACTATAATAACATTTTAGAAGACAGTGAAATATCTTTTTGATCCATTTACCCCTCCCATTCATGTTACTTTTGCAATCTCTCCATAGCAGTGTAAAAAATCATTGTGAATGAATCATCCGTCCATGTTTTGTGACAAGTTTGGAAATCATTTAGACCATTATTTAAATTCCCTGAGTTTAGAACAACAAGTATAGAAATTTTCCATCCCTTTTCTACATCACAATTTAAACTATAGAAGAGGTTCCACCTCCAAATAATTTAAGAAAAGGGGTGCAATCCATTTACTATACTTATTTAATTATTTAATTGGTGTCTTCTGATCATTCCATGTGTTCATCCCACATATTTATGGTAGGCCATGCCCCAGTTACTTTGAAAACTTATACTTGCTCGAATGTGGAGTTTTCCTCCAATGCATCTATACCTCCATCACTAAATGGATATTATGTGAGTCAAAACACATGCACCTTCGTAGTTGTTACAACTAAATTTCAACAGAGAACTAGTTATACTATGACTGATACAACCATCACACATAAACCCAATATAAAAACAGGGCATGAAGGAAATGAACATTTTAGGAGTACAATATTAGATATACTTAGATGATGAAAATAAATTATGATGATGCAAATGAAAGGTTGAGATGCATTCTTAAAAGCATAATTTTAGGTAGATAGCTCTAGGTAGGAAGAGATCGATCAATCAATCAAATCAGGAGTGGATAATTTTTCGCTTGTAATTGTTTGGAATGATCCTTGCTTCATAATTGGAAATTAATATCTTATTTGTTATTTATTTTGTAGGTGTAGTAATATTATTTTGTTAAATAACCTTTTGGATATGGGAAACAAATGTAATAAAGAAAAAAAGGTCAAGAAGGAAGGATTTTCTCCTTGAAAAGGTCCATGATTTAAGAGAAAATATCAGGTTAGGCATGGAAAAACATAGACATCCAAATGCTATTTCCTTCGATCCTAGCGCAATGCATGACACAATGACCTCTAGTCCAATACCATAGGTGAAGAAGACATGTCCAATGGAGTCCACACAAATTCCAACATCAAGTCATCGTCCAACCAATAATCCATCAAGAAGTAATGATTAAGTGATTGAAGACATTCAAATCTTTGTAGATGTTGTGTATGTAGAGTTGGATGTTAAACGATTTGTTAATTTTGAATCTCCCCAAGAATACCACACACATGTCAAAGGCACTCCCATCCTAGACCAATGTGTGAAGGAAGTGACACAAAAAATTGGTGACGGGTCTCATACTTCTTGTCTACCTCCCTTACCTCAACTATCTGGTGCACAATGAAGAACTTTTAGACATATTCATGTGGATGAAAGGTCCGTACAAGGACTTCAAGGTAAGTTACCTAAATGAAATATTGATTGGAAATGTAGTGAAATCATTAAAGAATTTTTTTGAATCTAAGAGTGATGCATCCAAATTTAACTTATTCTTGTCTTTGTTAAAATTACATTGTTTAGCTATTGTTAAGAGAATTTTAGGTATAAAGATGGTTAAAATTTCATAGGCCAGTAGTGATGTTGTTAGAAATATTCAAGCTACATGTAATTTGATTGGAAATATGTCTTGTATAAAATATCTTAATGCGTCCTATCGTTTATTATCAGAATCAATTGTAAACAAATACACAGGGCATCGTTTCCTGCTATCACACACATCCCACATATTTAAAGTAGATAGAAAGAATATTCAAAATTATTTTTCTATTGGAATAAAATTGGCATCCCAGGTCAAAAAATTATCAAGCCTTCATCGACAGTTTTCCTCATTCAAATAGGAAGCTAATTGATGTTGTTAAAGAATGAGTACAAAATTTTTGGCATGAAAATACTAGATCTTCATCCAATCAAAGAGATGTGCTAAGGTTGAAAAAATGTACTAATGAACGTGAACCACATTTTAAGAACTTCCTTGACACGAAAAAAATGGAACTCTATGAGAGATTCAAGACTAAGCATACACAATTGAACTTGATCCAAATGTCCTTTGAGAAATGTAAACCATGGTATGTTAGAATTTGCACTGAGTGCAAAAAATGTTGTTTTAGATACCATGTAGAATTTGAATAATATTATGACCCATATAAACAAATCCCTTGTTATTTTCATAGTAAAATTTTGTAGGAATTCTCTTCTATACTACCACTAAATGAATCGAGAGAATGTGTCCATAGCATCATGTGTCCAAGGTTTGAAGGAAAAAAATATTATGAAAAATCATGTCTGTATGGGACATGTTTTGGGTGCGATGGATTTTCATTATTGATCGTTTGCATTCATGAAAGCAAGGAGAAATAATTTGGGAGGATGCAATAGAAATTTCTTTAAATATGTAACATATCAAGTACTCTGTGTGAAGTAAAGTAAAAATATTGCATCAATGAAGACATATGTAAATGAAAATTTCATAATTTTAAAGTGTACATTCAATTTCTACATATATATCTTTTAAAGTTCACATTGTAATTATTCGCTTTTTTTCATGGAACCAGGTATGAATATGTGATTTCATGAAGGAATTTCACCAAAAAAAAATAGTATGTTCAATATGTGCATGTAGTGTGATGGAAGGATGAACAATATAGAAAATGCAGGGACACCTTTCCCCTAGACACCATATTGTTGGTTGTGTATTTTTCTAAGAACTACACCCTTTAGCCATAGAATGAGATTCAAAGTCAATATTACCATTTAGAAAAACTAGCATAATGGTACATATCACATACACGCATGTGACATAGAGAAACAACAAGAAGAGGATAATAGTAAAGAATACAAACTTCTACATTAGTGATGACAAGTGCCATGACCTGAATTATGTGCAACATTGCTTTAAAATTTTCTATGATCAACTAAAGGAGAGAGATATACAAACATAACAAAATTGTATATGGTTATTTTAATGTCCCTTAATTAAATTTTATTAAATGACCAATTTTTCACTTTTTCCCCAATTTCAACCCTTGACTAGTTTTGATGTCTAGGTCTCCAAATTTGTCCAAATGCTCCCAAATTTTCTTAGATTGTGTATGAATGATATTAATAATTGAATATTATGTTTATATATTATTTATATCCATGCAATTACTTCTGAAAACTTGTTTTATATTCTGATCAAATTAGGAGTCTTTACTAGCAAATTTGGGTTCCAGTTCCCCCCAGGTAAGTGTTGAAGATGGCTTCTCAAATGCTCCCAAAGCCACTCAAATTTATGAGAAGAGGAAGGGAATGTGTGGGAGAAAATATTAAATTCTAATACGCATCATGGTTCATTTTATACAGGCTTATATGACTCTCTCCCAGACATCTCCCAAATCACTATTTCGACCCTTGGGGAAAAGGCACCAAATCTTCTCCCAATGCAATTAAAATGAGTAAAATGGATTTTAATGCTTAATTAATGAACATGAAACTTGTAATAAACATTAATTAAATTCCATTCATCATACATTTATCATAGATACATTCTTCCATTCGAAATAATCAGCATTACCATGGTATATATCAAAATAGAGTGAAAATGGCCATTGTTTTCTCATTAAAAGTCATTTTGACATACAACTATTGAGTATTTAGACTTGAAAATTTATGAGAAAGAAGAAAATAGCACATTTAAATTATTACAATAATAAATATACCAGGACGATCTCTCCCAAAGAGTGCAAGAGCTCACCCAAGGTGCAATCCCTCCATGAGAATGAATATGGTATGAAAACTGGAAATGGTTGAGTGAAAGTGATGCAATAGAAGAACCCCTATAGATTCCACATGAAATAAAAAATCCATTAAATATCCTTGAAATACCTGAGTTTCCTCTCCAAACACCAACTTGGATGGGAATCTTTCACCCTCGAAATTGGCTAAGGCAAGAAAACTAGTCATCCACTAGCTCTCACAATTCACAAATTACAATTTATCAAATGATCAAAAGCAATTATATTGGTTCCTTCACATATTTTATAAAAATCCTTAGCCTTCTAAGATTCCAAATCCATCCAAAAACTCAAGCCAATTTGAATTTGGGTGTGGCATCAAGATTTGCCACGTGTCCTCCCTTTCCTAGCCTTCCATCTTCACCCAATTTGAGTAGGAACCCATTGAGATTCTCCAACTCACACGAGAGCCCTCTTGGATGATATATTTAAAGCTAAAATGTTATATATGTCAGATTTTAGCCTTTATATCTGATTTTTGTCATAGGTATCATAGTATCTTCATCATTGTTGTCATAGAGCTAGGGAATCTAGTCTAAGTGTCTCACTAGCTCCAAAATGCCTCTTCCTCTTCCATGGGGGTTAATCTTCCACTCCAATCCGACCTGAATTGATTCATGCGAAGTATATTGACCTTCAAATTCATCCCAATACCCTTGGGATTGTTATGGATTCTAAATGACAAGAGGAGGATGCCATGTGGCATAGAAAATCTAGCTTGTGTGGGTCCCACATTCTCCATGTGTCTTCATGATCAATTTCCACTTTGATTTTCCTTTGTGTTTATTTATTTATATCCTTGATTAAATATTTATTCCATTCTATTTTTCAAACATCATTTATTTCCCACCTTATTCCAAATCCCAAAGCTTCCTCCCCCAACCTAGGAAACTAGTAATTTTCCTCCTTGGCAATTATTTGACCCTTAGCATCAAATTGACAAACTCTCTTGATTATGGAAAATGTGATTAGGACATTGTGACCCAATGCAAAATTTGGGACATGAAAAATCCTCGCTTCCCAATATTGCTTGTCCTCAAGCAATTTCAAACATGGGTGTTGAAGAACCTTCTTTCTGTATGATTCTTTGAAGTTTCCCCTAAGTTGTCCAACTTTGAGGCTTTGACATTCCATGAAGATTTTAGAGAAGAACCACCATGATTGCTGCTGTGATACTCTGATTAAAATCACTTTATTTAGTGGGGAATCCATCTCCCATACTGCTTGTTTCCTCAAAAAATTGAAATCAATGGGACTAAAAACTATCCCAGGGTCCCATTGCTTGTATTGCACTCCAACAATTAAGAGTGCTCTCCAACCCATACCATTAAGAAAAGGAATTCCGGGATCCCATTTTCTTGTATGCATTATTCCAAACATCATGAGTACATAATATATATCATCAAAGTACATAACAACATAATAAAAATGTACATCAAGGAAGTGCCTCATCAAAAGTTCATGAAAGTGCTTATACCTCCAAGTAAGCAGACCACCATTTTCCAAGTGCATACCGGCTTCAAGTGACCAATAAAATATGCTCCAATGACATAGGTGAGTATCCCATGTCTTATAATACTGCTCCAAAAGGATGTGATATGCATCAAAATATTCAGCCATGTATTCTTTCATCCAAGAAGTGAATGAAGAATCTCCACTAAAATCTGAACCAAATAATGAGCTAAAAAAACAAGGAGACTTCAAGTGTCTCAAAGAAG
>LPNX010830422.1:49460-110413 GCA_001517045.1 Pseudotsuga menziesii | reverse complement strand
GAGTTTTTAATTTTTATTCTCTTTCCACATGGTCCATGGTTTTGAATTCCCAAAGAAAACAAACTATAAGGGTGCAGTTGTTCATAAGGTGATGGCCATCTTATTTTTCCCCTTTATAAAATGGTTAATAAATGAAAATCTGCAATCTTTGGATATGTGAGGTCTCATATGGATATGCTTCTACTGTTAAGCTTGTTGGCCCATAGGATATTGATTATATTAAAAACATACATATGAATGATCAGCTTAAGAATTAGGTTGCAACAGACTAGATTTCTCTTTATTTGCATGCAAGCTGTAATGCCAATCAAATGGATCAATTGCATTGCTTAGGGAACTCTAATGATTTAGATAGCAATCCTCAATTACAACTGTGGCTGTTTGGATCAACTTCAAATGATTAGTTTGAGGGTTATGCTTTCTAAGTACAACATATGAGCAAATAAGTGCATTTGATAGCCCCTCTTTACAATCCATATGGATGTAATAGCATGTTTCCTGACCTTACATCATTTTAGGCATCCAGCTACAAGTACAGTATGGTATAGGATGATCTACCTACTTTAGTTTTGTGTTTCTCACAGTCAAGAAAATGTAGATATTTTTTTGCCACTGCTATTCTGACAACTATTTATCAGGTAGATTATAGTAAAACAGTTCCTCTATTGTCTCAATCCTGGTTCAATGATATGGTAGGATTATCACGTGCCACAAGTTTCAATCTATTGAGATGGGAAGGTTGTTAAGTAAGTATAACAATTTTATCATTGGTAGCTATGGCTATATGTTTTTGAAGCCATAGACAGCTTGATTTTTATATGCAACTTCCCATTATGTTACCTCCTAGCCCTCTGGGGCAATTGCACGAGCACCCCACACGTTAGATATGTTCTGCGTAGAGGAATTTAGTCAGTTAAATCAATTGATATTAATGTAGATGGGATGTTTTATCAAACATGTGTGTTCAAGAATCAATACTATGCTTACAAGCCATAGATGATATAGTATAGAAAACCATTATATGGTTAGACATTTTCAGTAGTGGTAACATATCTCAAACAGATCTTAAATGCATCATGTTTGGTCCAGCTATTCAGCAGGGATGACAGTAATATCAACAGTGGCTTGATTAAAGAATCCACATAAAATAATTGGTCAAGTTAGCAGATGGCCAAAATCTCTGAAATGATATAAGGGCTGGTTGTACCGTAACAGTTTTTTCTTAACCCTTCAAATGCATGCAGCCTTCATAATGCTGAAGTTTGTTTACTATTGAAGTTTGTTTAATATTGAAGTTTGTTTCACAATCAGGAAATTCGTAATGTTTACTGTTGAAGTTTGTTTATAAAGGCTGATAGATTGCCTTTCGTAGGGATTGGTTAAGCACTTTTGTTAAGAACTTAGATTATATCTGACCCGTGACTTTTGAGATTTTGGATTATTTGACCTGCTATTGCTGTGACATTAGATTTACTTTCTATGCATATTTTTTAATGTTGCTTTCTGTACTCTGAAATACTGGGCCTGAGACTTGCAAATAATGGTATACGGGGCATTCAAGGATGTGCAACTTTTGAGATTTTGGATTATTTGACCTGCTATTACTGTGACAAAAAATTTACTTTCTATGCATGTTTTTCAATGTTGCTTTCTGTACTCTGAAATATTGGATCTGAGACTTGCAAATAATGGTATATGGGGCATTCAAGGATGTGCATATGACATTTTGGAGCTTAATTGCTCCTATATTCATTGTCTAGTTTCTGCCATGTGTTTCAAGCATAATTTTTCCTGATGCTTGTCTTCAAGCTTAATTGCTCCTATCTTAAATTCTAGTTTTGTGAATGTACCATTGATACAATCTCAGGATTGTTGCTACACAATTGAGGACATTAAAAAAGACAGGATCGGAAAGGGATCTATCATAGTCTAGAGATTATAACTTAAGGGTGATCATTCACTCACTGCTCCTATGGTACTGCTGGTCGCAATATTACTTTGATGTTACAGGAAACCACACCATACTATGTTTAGATCTGGCCATTTCCTAGATTATATCCATAACACATATTTTGAGGTTGATTAAGGTCTATAATGTGCCTATAAATTCTTGGAATGGACTTGTCACCTAATCTAATTGATTCATGTTGAAAACTTACAGATATAGGAACCAAAATTAACTCAAACCATGCTTAGAAGTGCTGAAAAATATTTCCAAATATGGGACTGATTTCTAGCTAGAAATATGGATCTGCTTGATTCAATACCTTCACCATATGTTGTCTTCTTTCCTAAATGAGAGCTTGTGTACATGGATGAATTATTCCATAGTAATTGCATGAATCTACGAACCCAGTGTAGAAACCAAAAAACCCAAGACAAACTTCAAACCCTCCAGATGGGTTTCATCGGAAGACAACTTGACCACCATATCAATTGCCCTCTTGATAATAGGCTTTATTGTGGACTCACCATTTGCCAACTGAACTACAAAATTGAACTATGGTTTCGCAGTAGGAACATCAAATGACAGGAATGCCTTCTCTAGACCCACAAGCAATAGCTGAATCTCTTACTGAATTAGAGACTCCTGTTGGCAAATTACCTACAGCTGATTGAGCAGTATATCCTAGCAACATTTTTTCCATCCATGAACCTGAAAAAAAGTTTTTTCAGGTTCCCTGTGTTTTCTTTGCTCACAATTCCTCTAAACTTTGTCAAAGTTCCAAGTACAGACAACCATGCCAACTGGAGGGTTGAAAGCTTGTCATTTAATGCCCATGCAGGAGGGCTGTGTGTCCAACTGTGGTGACTCTTTATCCTCTCCCTTGTGACTTGGATAGTTTGTTGCCTAGGCATTCTCTCACTCTGTTGTGACATTTGATATCTAGCAGAGGCAGTTGGGGATGTAGCAGGGGGTTCTCTGTTCATGGTGCATGGTGCATGGTGCCCCTCCATATTGATATAGGAGTTGGTGCAGGTGAATGTGTTTTGGTTGTCATGAATAGAATCATCTTATATTCCATATATCATCTTTCTAAAGTATGTGGAAATTTGAAATTCACAAAAGTTCTGAATTTCTTAGACTTTGTTTTTTGGTTTAAAGTTTAAATGGCAAGTAACAAAGTACACGTTTTTAAGCATAGAATGGTTAACCTTAGCAATTTTTTCCCTGTGCTAATATAGCACGTCCTTTGCTTGACAACCTAGGAAAAATCTATGTGCCCAACTTCCCATATGCAAGATTAAATTCTCACAAATACTGGGTCAAAAGAGATTACAGTTGTAAGTCTTATAACTATTGCTTTTTTCTGCTACAGGGAGAAAGTCATGGCTGTGCCTTCAGAACAAAAGAAGAGGGAAGCTAGGAGGGAAGCAAAAGCTGAAATAGCAGCTGTTTTAGATAGAGTAGGGTATCTTGATTCTCTGTTTCCCTTTTTCAGATCTCTACATTATTCTTTTTTATGGGAATCAAATGATGAATTTTGTTTCTTGTTCAGGCCATAGAGAAGGAATTGCTGGAGATCCGTTGCAAAGTGGTACTTATGGTGACATATACAATTTCCCTATGAAAGAATATGAGAAAGTCCTAGAAATGGAGGAAATGCAGGCAGCCAGTGAGGAAGAAGATAATGGCGAGGAGGTTTGTAACAACTTTTTGTTTTATGATTTGTTAGGCGATGTTACAGTAATCAGCTAATGCCTTTGAGTAATAGTCATCTGTCCTGCTCGATAATGTCATGATTATTTTAGTTACTTTGTCACCCATAAGTATCATTCTTAATATATTGTTTTGCATTCTTATTTTTTGCTTTCTTTTTGTAGGAGCCAGAGCCTGAAGTAGAGTTTGTGGAAGGCTATGAAATGGAAGAAGAAGATGACATTGACATTAGAGGAATTTTGGGGTCTAAAATGGGCCTCCTAAGGAAAATAATAAAATAATAGTTAAAATAATAAAATAATATTGATTAATTTTGGAGGAAGAAAGAAAAAAACTACTTTTTGTGTTCGTATTTTCGACATATCTCCCTATGTTTTTACTCAAATTTTAATTGGGAGAGCTTGTTGGATGCGGAATTTGATTCTGCATCCAACGAGTACCCACACTACATACTTTTGACGGACCTCGCTACCCCAAAAACAAGAAATACCTGAAAAATGTGATGATGACATCATCATCACGTTTTTTCAGGTATTTCTTGTTTTTGGGGTAGCCGGGTCTGTCAAAAGTATGTAGTGTGGGTACTCGTTGGATGCGGAATCAAATTTCGCATCCAATGAGCTCTCCCGATCAAAATTTGAGTAAAAACACAATGAGATATGTCGAAAATACGAACAAAAAAGTAGTTTTTTTTAATGACAAATATGTCAATTCAACCATTATGGTTGACTTATTTTATTGAAATTCTATTGGTTCTTGAATTCCAAATCACAAAAACTTATTTTGGCACGTTTTCTTATAAGGCCCATTTTAGACCCCAAATTTCCTCTAATGAGATTTCACTGTTGTTGGTATTGATCATGCTGATCTATTGGATGCAGATGAAGGTAGAAAAGTTTCAGAAGAATAAGCAGAATCATATTCCACTGTTTCAATTTTTTATTCCCATGAAATGTCGAGGAAACTAAAATCTTAGTCCCGGTCATTCAAGTTTGGCAAACTGGATATCACAGTAAATTTAAATATCTTTGAATTACAATACTGAGGATAAGTTCGAAGTTGTACTGTAAGCTACGTGTTTTATCTGTTCTTTCACTATGTTTATTGGAACTGATTTTTTTTTTACTTAATATTGCACAGACAACACTGATGATGGTTCAGAAGAAATGGATATAGATGGGCGTGTTGGGACAAATAAGTCGCGCATAGAGTCAGGATCTACTCCACAAAAGCTTGACACAGATAGCATCAGAACAAAGTTGAAGAGGAAAATGAGACCTCATGTGGAGGTAAATTGCAAATGTCCTTTGATTAATTATTGAAAATGAATAAGAAATATACTAATTATATCTAGATTTCATCTTGAGCTCATTCTAGTTCTATTTTTGCTGCTTGCCTACCAAAAGATCATTGAAGGACATAGTGCCTGTAACTTCATGAGCAGCTGATAGTAAAGTATTTCTTTTTACCATATAAGATAAGTTGTGCACGGTTTAAATGTCTTAGAAACCTCTCTTAGGCATTTCATCTGGTATCAGAGCCAGTGAGGTGTAAATACTATGGACCTTTGGTTGAAATTTGACAACTAGATGACAAATTTTGTTGGTGTTGGTTGTCAGAGATAGATGAAATCTCTGTGGATGAAATACTATGGACCTTTGGATGTCCATACTTTGGAACCTCTGTGGAGAATGTTGTCAGAGATAAGTTTTTATAGTTCTGGAGACATGAAGAGGCAAGGAAGATATCTGAAGGACTTTACTCACTTTGCACAACAAAAACATATCCCACAGCATGTGTGAAGCATTGACTGGCATGTGACCACCAATTTATATGGTTGAAAAAGATGAGTATTATTTCTATGTTACACTCCAATGTTTAGCAGACTTAAATATTTGAATAAGGGTCACTTTATATATTAGTGACATGTGACCACTGACCAAACCAGCTTAACATTTAGATATTGAGGTTATGGGTCGTTGTTTAAAGTTTAAACCATGGTAATGAAGCATGTAATGAAGATGTGCGAGATAAATTGTAATGAAGCATGAGATAAAGATGTGCGAGATGTATGTATGCATGTGAGGGGGGTATACTAATTATGTAAGGATTATGACCTACTTCCACATGGAATTGGTCTTATGGCATTTGTATTTTTTTTTAAACAGTTAGTGGATACAGCGACGACAATTTTTTAAAAAATTTCACAGCAGTGGATACAGCGACAGCTCGGCGTGGATACAGCGACGGCCAAGAGTGGATACAGAGACGGCCAGGCGTGGATACAGAGACGGCTAGGCGTGGATATAGCGACGGCTTAGACATCTAACGAAATATAGAACATTGTCGCTCTTGCGACGCAAATTAGGGGTCGTCTCTATTGCAACAGAATTGTTTCCATGGGAAAAAAAACACTTAGACGTGGCAATATCCACACTTTTTAGTGGATATTGCCACGTTTTGCCTTGGAAAAATTGATCACTTGTACTAGTGATATGTTTACATAGTTTTAATGGTAGCCATTTTATATGGTATCTATCTGAAAAGGAAAAGTTGTAGTTATTTCCTTACGATATTATAAACAATTTTTATGATGGATATTGCTCTAATAGCTGTAAAATCCATCATTATAGTTGTAGATTATAATGATCAATGATATATGGATAAGGCATTTATCCTTCAGTTAGTATTAGTTGCATTACATTTAATTTAATTAGAATTACCAAGTTCCAAACTAGAATTCAAATCTTCCTCTTATCACTTAGTGTATGTTGGGTGTTTTATTGTCTTAATTAATTCACCAAATATTTAATTATCGCCCGAGGTTTGTAAAATTAGAGTTAACAAAAAATATATGCTAAGGTAGAAGGGTACCTAAGGTGTTGTGGAAACATTTTAACAAAGAAAATATTGAAAGATCTTTCAAAATGAAAACCTGAGTCAAACTCAAGAAATTCAACTACTAAGGTAATTAGACTAGGACAAGACTACTAGATTAGAGCAGTATTGGTCTATACTACTATACTCTATAAATAATAAAAATATATAATACTATCCTAAGAAAGTGAACTATCTTTTATAGTGAAATCTATTAATTAATTATTCCGCTTCTTAATTTGTGAATTAGAAAGGCTAAAAATAATTCAGATCTCTTACTATACGAACAAAAGAGGTTATATTATTTGAGGAAATATTACAACTACTTAATTTATCAAAGAAATACAATAACTAAACTATACATGCAATTAACAAATATACAATATAATTAAACTAAATTGTCTAGTTCCATTCTCCTTGAGGATTATGAGGATATGCATTCATGGTGATTGGACCTAGAGGAGGAGGTGTATCAAAATGGATTTCAAAAGAAATAAAGAAGATAAATGTAATTAAGTCTAATTTACTAAGGAGTGTCCAATTACAAGTAATAGAAAACATTTTGATTTATTCCATAAGCAAATGACTCTTAACATCGGCTGATAACTTGAATAAACGGTATAAACAAACAGTCCAAATGAAAGTTCAGATGGGAAAAACAGTGTAAATTACAAAATAGATAACCTGAATGATCTTAACATCGGCTGATTTATGCACATGAGGATGCAATGGAGAAAAGACAATGATTAAGCTTATTCAATACTTAAAATGACAGAATAATAACTTGTGCTAATCTACAGTTAAAAAGAGAAACTACTTCCTATTGTTTAATGAGACAAACTAATAAATAACTGAAGTAAATATATAGCTAAACAAGAATTGATAGAATCAAATCTAACTACAAACTAAACTTAAGACATTAAACTAATCAAACTCTATTCAATTGCAAACATGGAACTAGGAAGCAAGATGACAAGAAAACTGGAAATGACTATTGTGCGACCAGTCACTTGCGATACTGGAAATGGAAACTATGTTAACAAGACAGTATAAATTATATTACTCATAGAAAACACATGTTACAAGAAACAAGGAAATAAATAGCATTGATTTATAAGAAAATCAAACTACATACAAAAATTGGAAATGTGAATTACTTAGTTGTAAAATGGAAAATAAAGAAAACACACAGAAATGGGAGACCACTGGTTGTTGAGGGGCCCTCTCATCAGTCAGGGTTGCACTTCAATTAATCAACCACTCACGAAAACAGAGACATGTATGCACAACTAGAAATCGAACTTATATTGAATTCGGAACAAATTTTACAAAGCTTCTTTTCTAATGGCGACTAATTATCCACTAACTAGCTAATCCAATTCTCATTTGGAGATGACTTTATATAGTTTTTACATGGATGAGCATATCGAACCTTTCAGTGGTCGACTGCTCCAAAAATAGTCAACCTTAACTACTAATCAAACAACCATGTGACGATTAGAAACAACACACAACCACCTTCCTGATCTTTTGTGCGTCGATTCTCCTTGTGCGAGCTACGAGCGTATCGGATCCTTTTTTATGTGGTAATGAAGCGTGGTGTCAAACAAAGAGGGAAGGTTCCTAAGCCTTCTAGATCAAATACCATCATAGTAGCCGGACGCATGGACAACAGAACAAAAAAAAATCGTTATGTTCTTTAAATGTTTGAGAATATTCCAACTAATAGCACGTGGATTGATCAAAAGGCTGTATGGCGAGATGGATGTGATCTATGCATGTTTAGTGTATATGCATGTCCACATGGAGGCTCATTTTCAAACCATAATCTACAAAGAAATTCTATGTATTAAACAAATTTACAAATACCACGTAATTACTAATAAAATAATGAAATAACGAAATTAAACCAAGACTTGCATAAAACTCAAATACGTTTGTACACAACATTGAATGATAAGCTGAATGACAAAAACTATACCCAAAGGTAACAAAAGTGAGGCCAAAAGAGTAAATTAACAGCCAAGACCAGTGACAAAATCAGGATCAAAAGTCCCCCAAACCAGAGAGATGTTAGGTCCCACTGAGAAAAACAAAAAGGAAGTATCGGAAGAAGGATGAGCTACGTCAGCAGCTGTCTTCGACTTAGCAGAGGAAATAGGAGATTTGAATTTCAATTTCTTGGCCCGTGTCTTTAAAATAGTGTGCCTCTCCTGACGAGAGTCACATGAATAAGTTATGGACTTTTTAAGGTCCTCTACGGCCTTGAATTGTATACATAGCTCCTTGTTGTCTTGGCAAAGATTATTAATTATCTTGGCATATTTTTCATTTTGACTTACTGACCGTGCCAATTCTTGAGTTAGTTGGTCTACTATCAGCTGATGAGGAGTATACCGTTCTATGGGGCGCTTGGAATCTTAAGGCGGAATCAATTCCCTCGGTGGTGTCTCAAGGTCAATGGAGGGAATTTTTGTTTCATAACCCTTTCCCCGAGGAGATGGAGAAGCAGTCTCAAGAGTAATCCTCGAGCAATTCGATCGAGACACTGGATAATGTAAAAAGGGGTGAGTCAGAGACAGGTTCATCCACCTTGACCATATGATCTGGATGATATGTCTGAACGGTAGGCTGAATAGGGTTCTGAAGGGACTTTGCCTTCCCGCTCCTGGTTCGAATTTGTGGAACCGATTGAAATTCAACAGATTCAAGGTTGACAGGGGTAGGTGAATGGGATGGAGGACTTTCTTCTGGTGTATCTTTGTCAATATGCACAATTTTGGGAATTTTCTTTTCCTTAGGAGGGGTCTGACTGGGACTACGGTCATGAATGTGCCAAGGGCATTTTTGAACATTTAAATGAGGATTTAATACCTTAAACATAAAAGTATCCCCAGTCTGGTTCCTCTCCTTCAATTGATGCACAATCAGGAGCTTAATCAGGATGTGGTGGTACCCATAAGATTGACTATATTCTTCCTAAGTTGACTTGACATTTTTTCCAATATTTTGAGGAAATAAAATGGGAAATGAAGAAACTGTTGATTAACGAAATGTGCCAGTAAGTGAAGATGGAAAACTTTGAACACAGTAAACTTACCCTTGCAGGTTATTAGGTGGATGATGATGGTTAGAGGGTTGAGGTATTCAGGCTTAATCCATTCTTTGTGAAACCCCTTTGCTCCTGCTATATGTTGAAAATCCAACTTGAGAGCGAAATCGTAGGACGACCAAGGGAGAAACAAATGTTTATGCCAATAGGTTCCTTCTCTTGGGATCTTCGTTGCTACTGCAATGGTCTCCTCGGTTACCAAAAAAATGAGATAACCAACCCTGGCCATCTTACCATCAAATCTTATTGCAAATAACAATGAAATTTCCTCGTCATATCCCATCAAAAGGTGGAGAAATGGATTCCACCCTACTTGAAAGAAGATTTCCCTTCATTCTTGAAATTCTGGAATCTAGAACAAGTCCCTATATCTTTCAGGCTTGAGACAGTTAAGAATTGTTCAAACAAAGACGAAAATGCAAGGGTTACAGAGGATACAAAGAATTGCGTCTGAATAGATCTACGAATATGAAGGTAAGTGAGGACAAGGGTAAAGATCGTGGGTTTAAGAGTAACATGTTTAAGCATCTGAATGATCGTGAGATCGTGGTTTTGCACGCTCGACCAATCACACTATGGCTCAATTCTTTGAATTATGTGCCGTCATAAGGACGCGTGCATTGGTGAATTCGTAAGGTTATCATATATTCAACCATGTCCAAATTCAACTTTGGACAGGTTGAATGATTTATTTATTACGGAATCCATAAAAATGCATTTAAAACCATAATAATTCTAATCAATAGGATGATAGGACACTTGGCGACTTCTGTGTGTGATTTGATGAGAGGGTAAGGGAAATTATGATAAAAAAGATACTAAAATCAAATCATATCAATATAGAGTTAAACGATATCATATCATATCGAAATCATAATCAAAATCATAGGTCGAGGTGAGTCCTAATGAAATCATAATGCTTTTGTAAGGATGTGAATAAGACCTAATAATTATGGGCATGATTCAGCTAATTAAACTCTTTGCCCATGAAAATTAAAAGAAAATGACATTTTGACATCATGTCGCTATAACGTTATAATTTTCATTTGGATCGTCATTTGGCATTCCATTAGGACTGACACTCGCCCTTCAAATGGACCTTTTCTTAAAAAATACACTTTAGTGGATCTGGTTGTTGCTAATTATGCAGTGAATTTTCTGGGCTGTTAGCATACAGTGTGATGATGTAAACCAACTTTATTAAACCTTTGTTGCATTGTCCATCATAGATTAAAACAATCTTTCGCTAATTGCATTATTCTGAAAACACCTACACTTTTTTCAGAAATAAACGAAACTTTTTATAAACATTCAAAAAGTAAGAACAATTCTAACCTTCCCCCAAACCAAAAATATGGCATGTCCCCAAGCCATCAAAGAAAAAATGATTGATTTCCAAATAATTTTAACAAATAGTTCTAAGATGCTATTATTATTTATGTAAGAAAAAGAAATATTAACTAGTAAATGGAGATGATTCAGATATGTGTTTCCATAAAAATTAACAATGCTTAGGAAGACCATACAAACAATGATAATATAATTGATGAAAAAATGCCATAGGAGAAATTAGTCATCCATGCCTCATTTTAAAGATCTCTTGTCATCCAAAGAATATTTTAAGTTCACCATGGAGTTTGTGAGATTTCTATAGATATGGGTCCCATTTCTAGAATAATCATATCCTAGGCATTATTGAATTAGATGACCGAGTCTAGGTCCAACTTATAGCCATTCTCTAATGACATGTTGAAGAATTGGCCTAAACATGTATTTTTCCTTTTCTTCTTTGTTTTTATTTTTTCTAAACCATGTGCATAGTGATGCATTAGCCATATCTCTATTATCTGATATTGTCCTCCTACCAACAGGCCTATTCAATACCTCGACAGGTTTATCTTGGAACCATGCAAGCATAGCCCTGCTGCCAGCAAGTTTGTTCAGTACCCTGATGGGTTTAATTGTACTTACTAGGATTCCTTGTTTAAAGATGTTACTTAGCATGGACCTACTACCAGCAAGCCTGTTCAGTACTCTGACGGGTTTTCTTTATAGAAAGTTTGTAATATGTGGAATCTGGTTGGTACTTAGAGCAAGTTAAGCCTGCTAAACACATGATTCAAATTTTTGAGAGCGAACCTTATAATTAATTCTTCTTTATAATGGCCTAAATTTTAGATCATGTCAAAAGATAATAACTTAAAGTTGTTCCTTGACCTCTCAATCTATATCCTTCATTAAAGAGAAGCAATGTTCCCCACAAGAAGGAATTTCACTTATGCTTGAGTTGCCTTAAAAATCCTTAAGAGACAAGTTTTGATAATGAGTACATGATGAACTAGTAGTCCTTAGGTGTAAAATAGAACTTTGAAGAACATGATGATTAAAGTAGGTCTTAAGCAACTGCTTTAATGATAAGTTAGAAATGTGCATATCTAAATCAACTTCCATAAAATCATAAGGAATCATCGAAGAAAGTGGGTAGGAATTATATAGAGAACATTTTAATTTCATTATAAATCCCCGTTTTTAAATAAAAAGAGTTAGGATGTATTATGAGTTCTTAGAGCACTTCCCTTCTTAGAAAACATTGCATGGGTTGATTAAAGAGACAAGGTTCTTGTAATCAAATTGCAAAACCACTTGTCAGATGATTCAAATTTTATTCCCAACAAAAAAATATATATCAAGAAAAATTCATATAAAATCTATCAAAGTTTAGACAAAGGAAAAGATCCTTCCCATTTTATTTGAAAAAATTCCATAAGATGATTATAAAACTAAATTCCCTGCATAAATGTAGTAAGCTTATTTGAAATGACCTTTATTTATTTAAAGAAATAAAGATATATGTACATATATACATAAAGAAAACACAAAACAATTTAAGAATCGGGAGGAGGATGAGTGATTTCCTCTTCAACCAGCTCCATCTCCTTTTGTTGTAAGACATTATTCACAAAATATTGTATAGATATTGGTTGATGATAAAGTCTAATTCTATGTCCATTTACGATAAAGGAAGTTTGTGAATCATCACTTGCATTAATCTCTACTGACCCATTATCAAAGGTTGTAACTACCTCATATGGACCCATCCAATGGGTAGTTAATTTTCCTTTGAAATTTGTATACCTTGAGTCCAATAGTAATTCCCAATCCCCGGTATTAAACTGCTTTTGCTTAATCAATTTATCATGCCATTTCTTTTGTTGATTGTGTATTAACATTGTCCTCTAGAGTGGATCTTGCCTAATCTCATCTAATTCATTAATCTGTAAAATTCGTTGTTTTTGTGCCTCTTCCAAATCCATACCTAATTGTATAACCATACAAAAAGTATTAACTTGGAATTCAATAGGTAAAAGGACTTGTTTCCCATATACCAACTCATAGGGTGTATGTCCAGTAGTGTTTCTCCAAGTTATTCTATAGGCCCAAAAATTCTCTAGGAGTCTATCTGCCCAATCCTTATGATGTAGCTGAATAGTTTTTGTTAAGATAGCTTCCAATACCTTATTGGTTGATTCTACATGGCCATTAGCTTGTGGATGGTAAGGTGAATATTTTCAATGTCGGATACTATACTTCGTGGTATGTTCTTTCATTAATTTAGAGGTGAATTGAGAACCTTGGTTAGTGACAATTTCCATAGGCACACCAAACAGAATAAATATCTCTTCATATATAAATTCTACCACAAATTTCTCTTAGCTCATAACAAAGCTTTAGCTTCTACCCATTTGGTGACATAATCTATGAAAATCAGAATGTATTTCTTCTTGCAGGACATGGGAGATATTGGCCCTATAAAATCAATAGCCCATTTCTCAAAAGGATCAATCATGACCTAAGGTTGTAAAGGTGTAATACCCAAATTTTAGACCTAACACTGATAGGCATGAGCCTATTGATTATGATGCTATGTTGATAGCTTATTTTGATATATTGGGTCGAGGACCCCACTGCATATGAACATGATGATTTGTTTTATATATTGGGCGTAAGACAATTATTGGTGATATATATATGATTGTTTGTGCTTGGCATGGACCCTAAAGCACATGATTGGTAAGATGTTTTGTGTTGAGCGAGGAGCTGTGGATCACATGAGTACTTACATTTTTGTTGAGTGAGAAGCTCTAGATCACATGAAAATATAATTGGAAGTGTTGGGCATAAGCCCTAGAGCCTTCCATGTTGATGTTGAGCATAAGCTCTGGAGCATCGGGTCCTTGGCCATTGTATCCCTAGGTGTATCGTACAAGTACATCCTAGCATTAGTGTTGAGAGAAGAGCTCTGGAATTGCACTAAGTTTGTAACTCCTTGTTAAAGTGTTAACTATGGGCTCTGGTAAGTGCTAGGGGTTAATAAAAAGAATTTAATAATTCCCCAGTGAAAACGAATTGAGAAAAATATTGATGTCATCAGACTTATTTATAAGTGATTAAATGAAATTTCAAATTTATGTATTCTCATCAAGAACTGAAGAACTACCATGTTATATGAGGGAATCCAACATGAAAGGATGTTCAGAGTTTCCTAGCCTAGTAGACCTAACCATCTACCTATTTGACCTTAATGAAGAAGTGTCATTAAGTCTAGGGATCATGGTATATGATGCCCAAAGACAAATGTTAAAAAATGTTATATTATTATGTATTTTATACATGGCATGTATAAAGAATAAATATAGTAATAATATTAATGATGAAAGAAAGAAAGAAAAGCTCCATCCATTATTATTTATTAGTTAAAGATAATAAATAGTACAATACCTACAAAAGTATAATTAGGAACTAGTGGAAATTTCCTAAGTTAAAGTATTAAAAATCACCCAAATTAATTAAAAAAGGGTTAAATCAAGAAACCAAGGTTTCTTGATTTAACTGCCCCTTTGACTGAAAAGTTTGTCTATAAAGTATTAATCCAAGGAAAGGCTTGGGGTGCTGATCTATCATTTAAGGAGTAATTTTTTTGCCTGGTTTTCTCTCAAGTAAATTCTTGGAAAACATTTTCTTGGAAGGAAAAAGGAGAACTAATCCTGACCTCATATACCAGATAGGAAAACCTACCTTAGGAGCTCTAAGCTACTTCCATGTTGGAGTCCAGCTCAGGGGGATCCAAATTTAAACCAAGAATGGTTCCGGGTCATGGTTGGGTGGAACGTGGCAGTTCCCAAGTGATTCGGTCATTTAATACAGAGGTCAGATCTACCTATGAATTGTTACTGCTGGTTATTTGATTGTGCAGGTTCTGCCATTAAAAGGGATTCAAGTTATAGGTATGAAGCCCTATACTGCCTACTCCATTTTTCTATAATAAATGATGTCTATGTTAGGCAAATGATTACATTACACTTCCTAACCCTATGTGTTTGCTTCTCTGTTTAAATTCTGCCAGGGTTTGCATTTTTAAATTACAACCCTAGGTTGTAAGTTATTTTTCTATACCAAGATTTATCAAGGGTGTATTCATCATTTTACTTCTGCAATTTTAATTCATTTATAAATGTTTATCAAGGGTTTTGCACCCTAGTTTTAATTCATGTATTATTTTTACTGTTGAAACTAGGTTAACTGACAAACTAGGTTTTATTTCAGACCTATTACCTATCTTTTCTTTTGGCATTTATACTCTACTGACATATTCCATTTGTCAGCAGAGGTATGTTTTAAATTTAAATAGACTAGTGTATACGTAAGATTTTCTATATATAAGTATAAGCTTACAACCTAGTTAACCTAATCTATTATCTTCAATATATATATATATATTAACATATATAAAATAGAAATGCAAATCTAGTATACCAATACAATAATTATATATAATGCACAATTTATAAACATTCCATATTAAATCCAAGATAAAAACCATTGAAATACCTTTCCAGGTCTGCATATTTAAACACATGCTAATTACTAAATCATTTCCATTAAAATAACACCATCATAAGAAAATAAACAGATTAAATATCGTGACCATTCATTGGTCTAAAAATCAATTTTCTTTTCTTAAATAAAATCCACAGCCCTAATATTATAAATCCTGATAATTAGATCGTATGGCATAAATCAAATAGTCCCATCTATTATCAACTCACAGCCATCACATAGAAATTAACCAAAGTAACATTATAATCATTAAATAAAGAACTATGTAAGTACAACAAGGTCGCAGGATCAAATCCTAGGGAAACTCTGTTTTCCCAAATCGTAAACCATGCCTTCATTCCAAATAAACAATTAAAAACATATAATTATATTAAGGTCACAAGAACGAATCTTATAGACGACCTCGGTCATTTTTCATTTACATGATCTATGATCTACACTAAACATTAATACATAGGAACTAAATTATAAACCCCATCATAATTTTACAAAATCCAAGTAAATACAACAGAGGGAAGGAATCGAATCCTGTGGGTACCTAAGCCCCAAATAGAAACCACCCATAAACTACAACTTGTTGCATCAACAACAACCATGATTCAAATCCTTTGGAGTCGTTCTACATTTAATCAAGGACATGCTATACACATAGTGTATGTGGGCTACATTAATAAAATACTTTCGCTACAACAAGGTCGTGAGACCCTCGCTTTGCAGCCACGTTGTAAGCTCGGCCTCGGCCCCACTCTAAACACTGAGGCTATAATCAAAACAATAACCATTTCACAAACATCGTAAGACCCTTACTAAGCTATCCACAACATTTACCTAAGACACGGTTTACAAATAAATTACACAGTACATTTAAATAACAATCTTGCACTGTCAACAAATCCACCCATGGCAATGAAAGCCACCCGGAGTTGCACCCATGACTTCTTTATTTCCACTTTGCATTAAATAAAAACCTTAAGGTAAAAACAAAGTCTACGATTTTGCAGATTCCATGGCAAGCGCCTAAGCCATCTACGGCATGGCCTAAGCCATACACTCTCAACATTACTAATTATCATATCTAAGCTAATAATGAAAGTCATTTTACACAGTCCAACCACAAGGGAAAATGCCATATAAAACCAAAGTTTAAATAACAACACAGTATATAATCGAATACACAAAATTATAAGTATTAAATCAAGTTTACACTGTCAACTAATGGTCGTGGAACTATTGCAAGAAATGGTACTGCCACTGTGTATATTTCACAATCAACCCCAAATTTACGAATTACACATAGAGCCTGTAACGACATTCAAGTTTTTCCTTACTGCTATAAGTCTCATCAAATTTACATTCCATTACATCATTAAAAAACAGACCCGAGGGAAAACGAAAAGCAAACACTAAAACTCAATGCTAGGGAGTACCAACTGAGCTCTGTCACGATACAGAAAACAACTAAAACCCAAATGTAACCATAGAAACCAACACAAGTAGACTAAACCTCGACAAGTTGAAACCCAGTCTCAAATCCAAGAGATTGCGAGTATCGACTTGTTAGCAGGCTTACCGTAATGGTAATGCCAACCCATGGCTCGTTGTCACGATAGGAATCCCATCTCCTCACCACCATGTCACTTGCAACCAAAACCCAAGCAACGAAGGATGAGGAGTATGGAACCGAATTAAGAAAACGAAATGTAATATCCCCAAAAATTGAAAAAAAAAATTATAGGCTAGTAAAAACTACCCCAAGGGGATCATTATTACTCATGCGAAAAACACGTGGTACTTATACTTTCGATATCTTCAGAATCTGCCCATTGTCTTCTTAATATCTTATCCGTTCAGTGACTATTAGTTTGTGTACTTATTATGTATTAATTTTGTTATTTAAACTATTGATATATCTTAGTTATCGCTATTGGTGAATTAATGAATTGTATGGATGATTGTTTTTCTCCTGCACATGTGTACTTTGCTTACTTAATAAAAACTAACTTAACTTTGTTGATGGAAACAAAGTGGTGGAGTGGTGGGACTCGTTCTCCCATGACAACCTGAGAGGTAAGGTCCTTCTTCATTATGCAAGCTTACTTAGTTCATAGGAACTAAGGCACCTTATTTATTGATTTATAGGTTACTCTTGCGACATCGAGATTATTTGGTTACCAGAAGCAATTCAGTTCCTAGTTATATTCCGAGTTCCGCCTTACACTTTATTACTTCTCCATTTTTACTACTCAAGTAAGCCCTATGTTTGTTAATTATATTTATTAGTTAATTATCTAGATGCTGTGAATATACTTACTATCCTTACCATTATAAATTATCTATCTCTTGGTTTTTTAATTACTCTTCTTGTGTTTCTATTTTGCAGGTCTACCTTAGTTACGAGTTTGGAAACTTATGCTTGTTCTTCCTAGCGAGGTCATCATGGCATACTACATTTTCCATGATTCCTAAATACTCCAAAACCTAGACTACGACCTATGCACAAACTCTAGTTATAAGAACTAGCAAAAAGGGCATGTGATAACATAAAACTTGATGCTAAGGGGATGACTTTGTAAACACTATACCATAGTGTTAAGGTCTGTACCAAATATAAGGTTGGGAGACTATGGTAAAAATACCATGTCCTAAGTATTAAGTATATGCTGATATAAAAGGTGGCAAAACTATAGGATAAAGGGTTTAACCTTGTGACTTGGTTGGTATATGGTATAACATTGATCCACAAGCTTATGGTGAGGGTTTATGGATGTGTTAATCACCACCAGCTGGTGCCATTAATGCCAGTGGGGTTCGTGAACATGCTTGGCAAGGGATTTGGGCATTCACTGCTTGTGCATTATGTGGTTTTGGCATTGGGGTTTCATGTAGCCTCTGCGTAGTTGAAGAAGGGAGGAGACCTCCATCGATTTTCAGGAAAGCTTGGACTAGACTCTGTGTAAAATGCATTGCTTCGTTGTTATCTCCATGGCATGGTCATGCTTCTCATGCCATCATTGAATTGTTTGCAAATGGAAATGAAGGTGCTCTGGGGTTTGCACAGAGCTATGCTGTCGATTTGGGAATCCTTCTTTATGGCCATGGTAAGCCTGCTAGCAAGATCTTACTTTCCTCCTCTCATTCTGGCATTTCTGAGTTGGGATTCTTTATAGGTTTGGGGTTTAGTGTGGCACTTGTTGACTCTTCCTTCGGGTTTATAAAGTAGCTTGCTCTAGTTTTTAATGGACTCTTGTTGGGAGGTTTGGCATTTTTGGGCCATGGATGCACCATTACTTGTAATGGTTCCATAGCTCATGGCTTTTCCATTTAACATTCTTAATAGTTTGACTGGTGTAAAAGAGGATTCGTGCCTCACTATGTAAATACATTGTGCATTGGATTTTATGTAAATACTATAATGTGTTTTGGTATATATGATTTCGTTCAGCGTTTATAATAGACTATGTTGTGTAAATTCAGGACTGTGTAGTTATTTAAACGCTGCATTTTAACATGTTGACTTTCCTGGGTTCGATCGTGGCTTAAAGCTTGTAGAATTTACTCTATATATTTATAAAGGTTTGGGTTATGGAAGTATGCACAAAAATCTGTTTGTATTGTTTGTGTTTTAAGTTTGGGAATGCTGCCAGAGCTTAGGGCATTATGCCATAGGCTACGCCATTGTAACAATGGTGTCGTATCCCATTGGATTGCCACCGTATGCCACTGTGTTGGCGTTAAATGGGGATTGTGATTTTAGACAGAGTATTGAACTTTTGGTTTTGTATTGGCTCAGCGTGGGTGCAAGCCATGCCATGAATGGCATGTGCCTCTCCCAACGACTGCGATAGCTTTAGCTGGTATTTTAATATGTAATTTGTTTATTAAAAGGATATGGTTGTAACAGCCAGGGTTATGGAAAACCCACGATATCAATTTGGTTATATAGCGTGACTGTGTGATTAGATTGGAAACATGGCCGAGGCCGTAGCTAGGGTCTTTACGACCTCACTGTTAGCATATGCGTTGTTATTTATATGGAATTTGGTGCAGTTTAAACGCAACCCGCATATATTAGATGTATAGCATGGACTGTATAAAGATGGTTATACGATTTTCTTACTGTTTGTGTATAAAATGCTTATGGTTTATTATCAATGTTTGTGCCTTGAGTCTGGACAACCATAGGATTTGATGTCACAACCTATGTTGGCAAAAATGGGTTTTAGTTATAAATTGTTTAATGTGATGCGATGGTTGTGTGTAAATTTATATGGGACTTTTAAACACTTTATGTTTTTATAAAGGATGGCTGTAATAATAGGACTGTGGATTAAAATTTTGAGTTATGTAAATGGATGCAATTATTGACTTAGCGATTTGGACTGTGGACTTTATATAATAAGGTAGAGGTTTGATATTGGACAACATGGATGGTCATCAACCTTCTATGTTTGGTTATTTATGATTATGTTTATTTAATGGAATGTTAAGATATTTAATTGTACTTGTTGAGACATAATTTGAAGGTCTTTAAGGAGTTATTATCTTAGATTTAGCTTTTGTATGTACCTAGTTGATTTAGTTTAGAATATTTAAATTCCGTACTTTAGTTTATAAATAACTTAAATAGTAAATTAATTATAAAACTATTTGAATACTATTATATATCTATTTCTATATAAATTTAACCTATACTTACGAACTAATTTTGAATTTAAAACAACCCTCTACTGACAAATGAAATATGTCAGCAGAGTAATGCAACCTATAGAACAATAATACACTAACTCGTAACAAAACCTAGATATAGTACACATAAACTGAGCATGGAAATAATACAGAAATCAACTCAGAAGTACAAACCTTGGAAATGTACAACATATAATAAAATTTCTCTAGCCTATGATTAGTAAATTGCAAATACAAACCCTAGCAGATTGTTAACCATAAAACTTAACCATTAGGGTTAGAAATTTCATTGCACCCATTAATTAACATAAACAGTAATGAAACTTTAGGAATCAAATAGAATAGGCCTTCAAGGATTTCATACCTGAATTTGAAGCTTTGTCAATGGCTGCACCTGCACACTTAAATAACCAACATTAACAATTCAATGCAGATTTGACCTTTGTTTGATGATCAGATCACTTGGGAACTACCATGTTTCTCCCAACCATGAACCAGAACCATTCCTGGTTCTAATTCGGATCCCCCCAGAGCTGGACTCCAACATGCAAGTAGCTTAGAGCTCCTAAGGCAGGGTTTCCTAACTGGTAATCAGTTCTGAATCAATCCTCTTTTCCTTGTAGGAAAATTTCTCCAAGAAAACACTTGAGAGCCAAAACAGGCAGAATAATAATTCTCCTTGATAAAAAAAAATCAAAACCCCAAGCCTTTGCTTAGCTTGAGTCTTTATAGACAGACTTTCCAGTCAAAGGGGCAGTTAAATCAAGAAATCCTTGATTTCTTGATTTAACCCTTTTTAATTTATTGGGCTAATTTTCAATTCTTTAACTAGGAACTTTTAACTAGTTCCTAGTTAGTCTGTCATAGATTTTTCACTATTTATTAATCCTTTAATAATAAATAATAATTGGTGGAGCTTCTCTTCTTTCTTCATTCAATTATATAGTTAATCATAATTAATTCTTTATACATACTATGTATAAAATACATAGTATTAAAATACTTGTTAACACTTGTCTTCGGGCATCATGTGTCATGATCCCTAGACTTAACGACACTTCTTTATGAAGGTCAAGTAGATAGATGGCTCAGGTCTAATAGGCTAGGAAACTCTAAACATCCTTGCATGTTGGATTTCCCTCGTATAACATGGTAGTTCTTCAGTACTTTATGAGAATACAGAAATTCAAAATTTCATTTAATCACTTAAAAATAAGTATGATGATATCAATATTATTCTCGTGTCGTTTTCACTTGGACATGATTTTAATCTTTTCAGTAACCCCTAGTGCTTACTAGAGCCCATACTCAATGCTTATAACAGGGAGTTACAAACATAGTGCCATTCCAGAGCTCTTGCTCAACACTAAATGCTAGGATGTACTTGTATGATACACCTAGGGATAAAATGGCCAAAGATCTGATGCTCTAGAGCTTATGCTCAACACCAACATGGAATTCTCCAAAGCTTATGCCCAACATTTCCAAATTATATTTTCATGTGTTACATAGCTTTCTGCTTAACACAATGTTAGTACTCATGTGCTATAGAGCCTCTCTCTCAACACAAAACATCTCATCGATCTTGTGCTTCAGGGTCCACACCCAACACAAAACATTTCATCAATCATGTGCTTCAGGGTCCACACCCAACACAACCAAAATATATATACATATATATCATCAACATATGGCTTACACCCAATATACAAAACAATTATCATGTTCATATGCAGTGGGGTCTTCGACCCAATATAAAATAAAACATCAATATAATCATCATGATCAATAGGATCATGCCTATAAATGGTAGGTCCAAAATTCAGGATATTACACGAACAATCACCGCAATGCTATAAAAAGAAAAACAAATCCATACCTTCAAAGTTTCCTTCACCCACTGCACAGATTCGAGACCAAACAACCACAAATAGAGAAAATGGCCAAAGTCCATCGTGAGCCAAGCCCTAAGCTTGGGCTTCCATGAAATCCAAGTTGCATTAATGGCACCAGCCTGGTGTCCATTATCAAATGCTAAACCCACATCTCCATAGTTTGCAATTGATACATTATGGTTTCCACCTTTTCCCAATAGCATAGTGTTAAAACCACAATGTGAATGTTCATACCATGTCATATATTTCGGTAACCCAAAGTTTAATGCATGGTACAATGTATTACATGCATTGTATACATTAGGAACTAAGCCTTTAATCCTTGGATTATCTCCCTCCTTAGGCCTTAAGCTTAGAGCCATGGCATATGAATTATGCCATGGTAAACATTGTTTACATAAAACCAAGAAATCATCTCTAACAAGGGTTTGTAAAACCTACCAAGAGAGATAACAAGTCATGTTAATATTTTAATAAGATAAATACGAAATACATCTAGATTAAAATAAGAATAATGGATCGGTAACTCTTAATGAACATTAGGCATCACATAGATGAACATTCCAGGTCTTAAAATAAATAATCATGGTATTTACCTTGTCACTAAACCAAATATGTATGAAGCAATAATAATGATACATAGGTGTCACTAGCTACGAGTATAGTACACCTGCACATAACAAGTTAAGAGCGCCTTAGTACAAACAGAACTAAGTAAGCCGCTAGACAAGTAGAAGCTTTACCTCTCAGTCAATCACATGGGAGAACTAGTTCCACCACTCCTCCCACTTAGGTTCCAAAAACAAAGTTAAGTTAGAACAATATAACTAACAAGTAAACATGTGCAGAAATGAAGAAAGTATATAATCAAGAAACTACGCATACACAACCAAGTATAACCATAAGAATAATGTAGTAAACAACATTATGAAATCTCAAGTAAAAAAAAGTAATAATTAGAACTAAAAGTAAGATGATAGAATGTAAGAATAGCTTACGACCAAATAGTAGTACATTCAGTGTACGTTTTATTCCGCAAGATTAAATAATGTCCATCCCAGGCAGTTTTTACTAGCCTAATAAAAAAAAAATTCTTCGATTTTTGCAGACATTACAAAAGGCATCTCATTCGATGAAGTAGGTCTGCCCATTCTTTGGCAACTATCACATCCTATAACATAACTGGAAGCATCCTTAAAAACGCTTGGCCAGTAATAGCCGGAATGCAACACTTTGTATGATGTCTGCTTGTCAGAAAAGTGTCCTCCACATGGCCCATCATGGCATGCATGGAGGATTTCTATCATCTCATCCTCCCATACACATTGTCTGATAATAAGATATGGGTGGTACGAAAAAGGTCATTATCAACCCAATATTAATTAGAACTCTAGATGACAACTAGACGTTTCTCATGAGGAGACAAGTGGTTTGGTAACTTCCCAGTTGCTAAATAATTAGCAATGTCTGCAAACCAAGGGGTTTGAACAGACACAGGAAATAGATGTTGGTTAGGGAAAGTATCATCGACAGGTTTAGCACCATCATCATGTTGAATGAGAGAGAGGAAATCTTCTACCAAATTATCTCTACTAGGTTATTCGACGATGGTGATATTAAATTCCTGCAATAGAAGAAGCCATCGGGTCACTCTACCATTGGTAATTGGTTTATTCATAAAAAATATTATGGTAGAATGGTTTGTATGCACAAAAAATTCATATCTAGTGATTTAATGGCTAAATTTATTGATAGAGTAGACTACTGCCATAAATTCCATTTTAGTAACAATGTAATTCAGTTCGGTAGGAGTCAGATTTTTGCTGATAAAGTATATGGCCTAAGAGGCTTGGCCCTATTTTTTATCAAGAACTCCTCCTATGGTCATGTCAGAAGCATCAATAGATATATGAAAAGTAAGGGACCAATCAGGACCCCTAAGTATTGGTGCCACTGATAACTTAGCCTTTAATACCTCCAAAACACTTTGGCAGGATTTAGTCCATTGGAATTATATATCGTTCATAAGCAGCTTAAACAGTGGTGAAACTATATTAGTAAAATTTTCAATAAAATGTCGGTAGTAACCTGCATGGCCAAGAAATGTTCTTACCTCCTTTTGAGTTTTTGGAGAGGGGAGACCGACAATTACTTCTATTTTAGAAGGATCTACCTTGATCCCTTGTGAAGACACATGATGCCCCAAGACTATACCTTATGTTAATAATATTTACATTTTTTTGTTGCTAAGGGATAGGTTTGTTTCTTGACATCGGATCAAGACTTTCTCAATATTATCAAGAGCCTCTTGAAAGGTGTTACCATAAGATGTAAAATCATCCATGTACACCTCTACACAGTCGTGTATAAGATCATCAAAGATCCCTAAAACTGCACGCTGAAAAGTAGCAGGTGCGTTACATAAGCAAAATGGGAAAACTCTATAGGAATATGTCCCCAAAGGGCATGTAAAATTAGTCTTATCATGATCCTCAGGTGCTATAAAAATCTGATTATATCCACTATACCCATCGACAAAATAAAAGTATTGTTTGTTGGACAGGGTATCTGGAACTTGGTCGATAAAGGGAAAAGGAAAGCAGTCCTTAAGCGTAGCCTTATTCAGTTCTCGGAAGTCAACACAAATACACCATTTCCCCATGACTTCCTTTGGGACTACCATCAGAGAAGATACCCATTTACTATCTGAAATCGGGTAGATGAAACCAAGATTGAGGAGTTTTTGCAACTCTTCTTTAACTGTGTCCTTCAAAGCAGGATTCATCCTCCTTTGAGGATGCCGTCTAGGGGATATACTGGCATCCATGTAAATATGGTGAATACAAGTATGAACTTGTATACCCTTCATATGAATGTACTCCCATGAAAATGCTCTGGATTGACTTTTAAGGACCTTAAGCAATTGTTCTTGTTGACTCTCGGTTAACACTGCATTTATGTGTAGAAATTTTCTAGGGATAACTTCACAAAGTATGGTATAAGACCCTATATGCTCTTCAATTGTAAATACACATGGTGTATCCACAAATGTTGACAGGGCCATATTTTCTTGAAACTCATCTCCAAAAATTTGATCAAATTGAGCAAAAGATTGAGGAAAATCTATACACGAGGTTGTTGAAGAAAAAAATTGGTTTAACACATTCTCGATAGCCTTCTCCTAAAGTGCACAAGAGTAGTCACTAGGAAAGAAAATATATTCAATATTTTCATCCCCAAAGGAGCAGTTTAACCACCACAAATTTTCAGTTACAGGTTATGCTGGGGGGTATAAACCAGGATTTTGTGTGGACAACCCATTAGAAATGGCCATTTCCCCATCCCTACATCCTATGATGGTGTTAGCGATAGCCAACCATGGTCTTCCCAATATAATAGGATGTTATTTAAAAGGATACTTTGATTATACTACCATGAAATCAATAGGATATTCCCATGAAGCTACTGATACAACAATGTCATCCAAAACCCCAGCAGGTTTCACCGTAGTACAGTCTCCTAGTTCCAGAATTGAGAGGGTCGGTTGGAGAAATTGTCCCAACTGTAAAACTTCTAATATTGTGGTGGTCATCATATTAATAGTAGATCCTAAATCAATAAGTGTATTTTCTATGGAAATATTATTTACAATAACTGTTTACTACTAGACTCCCTGGATTTGTATACTTTGCAATTCTAGACTGTTTAGTCATACATTCATACATCTCTCCTGTAAAATGAATTGTGGGGGGGTATTTTTGTTTCTTTCTTGGTTTCTTAATGAAAATTCCCTTTATTACTTTACTGTAAATTGGTATATCCTTAATAGTGTGTAATAGAGGGATCTTGACACAGACATTTTTTAGTTCACTTAAGATATCGTACTCAGGATGAATTACAGGTCTTTCTCTTGCTAATCATTCTGAAAATGGAGGGATTCTTTGTTCCTGAGTTGGTTCTTGCTGAGGATGGGTATGTGCTGGAGTCATTGGAATATCCACATCTTGCAAAATAGAATGATTCATGACTTCATCAGAATCTTCTTCTTCTTCATTCTCTTCACGAATGATGACTGATGACTTGGGTTTATTATTCACGACTCTTCTAGATCATAATTGGATCTTGTGCACAAGTGTAGTAGAAATGACATAGGATGGAAGAGTTTACAACTCAATGTTGTTAAGAGCTTGAGTTGGCTTTATTGTTTGCATTAGGTATCAGTTTTGCAGGTAACAATGTAGGTCGTGGGGGGTTTGTATCTGGAAATGATGAGGTTGTTGTGTAATAAGGAGACTTGGAGGCACAAACTTAGGAAAAAATTGTTGGGTGTTGGATGAATGGTGAGGATAAAGATGATTAGGTACAAATACTGGTGATGATGGGAGATATGATTGTCCTATCCATCCCTGTGGCCAATACTGATACTGAGTAAAATGAGGAGGAGGAGGATACTGGGGTGGCCAATGTTTCCAACTTGGAGTGTTCCATTGTTGAGGTGGTTGGTAGGGTTGATAATAGGGTGGGACCTATGGTAACAAATTTTGATATGGTGGTTGGTCTCTTGGTTTCCAAGGATGCCTCCTAGATGTTTCACCAATGTCCCCACTTTTATATATGGCTTGTAACCTAAGAAACGATGGGAATTTTTCTGTCATATGATCATATGTACATATGTGACATACAAAGATGTTATTTAGGGGGCATTACATTTGGGGGTGCTTAGTCCTGCATCATGGATACAAAATGCTCATTTCTACACATTCTTCCTCTTTCCTCTTCTTAGCTTGTAATGCATCTAGTTGGGAACCCATTGCTCCTAAAATATCAGCTTTGAATTTTTCTAATAGGTTCCCTAGTTCTATCATTGTGAATCCTCTAGAACTGGAGGTGTTTCCTTTTAGATTCCTATTGTAGGGTTCTCAAATATTTTTCCAACCTTTCCCCTTACTTTTAGAGTAATTTCTACACATCTCCCTAGTTTGTGAAATTTTTTATGGGAGATATCGCTAGATGCCATGAGGTTGAGGTTTTCTACTAGGTATTCTGAGATCCCTTTAAGGAAGAGTGTTCATACTGCATCTTCTCAAAGGTCATTATACTTATATTTATGTAATGTATAAATAAACCTCTCGAGATAATATTCCAATATCTCTTCTTCAAGTTGTTGTATCTTAAAAATATCGTTTTGATAGTCTCTGGGTTTGAAATACTCTTGATATTTCTGCAAAAATGCGGTTTTCATGTCTTCCCAAGTCCTAATAATATATTCTCCTAATCCCATAAACCATATTAAAGAAGATTCTTTCAGTGTAGTAGGGAAATTTTTTAATTTGTGCGCATATTGTAGATATTTATAGCTTCTACAGAGGATGTCAAATTGGAACAAAAATATGCCCGTTCCTTCATTACTCTTCCCATAGAAATTAGGTAAGGAGGAATGAGGGATGTTCTTCATATTTACATCCTGTGCAGTCTCTAGAATAGGTAACCTGAAGGTATCCTTAGTTCGATTCTCTCCTTCTCCTTCATCATTTCTAACCTTGTCATGATCTTCATTTTCTCCCCATCTCTCCATGTAGATTTGATTATTAAAGAGTGTGTACCTAGGAGGTTTCTTCCAATGTGATAATGGGGCATCCCAATGTTGTTTTTCAGGGGAAATATTCCTTCGATAAGAGGATTTGTCAACCGTATCTTTATTAGGTTCTACAAAAATGGTAGGTTCTAATGTGGATGTTTCAATTTGTGAGATAACAGTATTAGTTGAGCTTCCAAAGAGAGCTTGTACCTGAGCAGTATCAATTAAATTAACGAATTTTGGGTCCCATACTAGCGATAAAGTTGTATCATTAGATTTTTTCACAAGTGGAGGGTTGGGGACTTCCAAAGTTTGTCCCTCGATAACTTCTTCAGGAATGGGCTCCTTAGAACTTCCTGCGAGGATTTATTTATCTTCTATGGCTTCTCTTATAAAGTATTTAGGTTTCCAAGTAGAACTACTTCCTATGTGTGTTCTCCAATACATTTCTACTGAGTTAGTGGTTTGTGTATTCCATCCCCCATAAAGGTTAGTAGGAATTTTAACAAATTTTTGGGAACTAGTTCTAACGTATCTACCCTTCAAATCTCTAGGTCTATTCATGAAAAGCTAAACTAAAAAAGAAAACCTATGATACTACTATTACTATTGGATTTGGGGGCGCCTATTATAACAAATGTGCAGGTTTTTACCTCTCATCTTACTGCTCCCCCGCCACTAGCCTATTTCTAAACTTCATAAGGGAATTCTACTTATTCTACCTTACAGAACAACTCCCCGGCAATGATGCCAAACATGTTGGGTGTTTTATTACCTTAATTAATTCAGTAAATATTTAATTATCGACCGTGTTTTGTAAACTTAGAGTTGACACAAAATATATGCTAAGGTAGAAGCGTACCCAAGGTGTCGTGGAAATATTTTAACAAAGAAAATATCGAAATATCTTTCAAAATGAAAAACCAAGTCAAACTCTAGAAATTCAACTACTAAGGTAATTAGGCTAGGACAAGACTACTAGATTAGAGCAGTATCGATCTATACTACTCTACTATATAAACAATAAAAAGATATAATACTATCCTAAGAAAGTGAACTATCTTTTATAGTGAAATCTATTAATTAATTATTCTGCTTCTTAATTTATGAATTAGAAAGTCTAACAAATTCAGAACTCTTATTATGTGAACATGAGAGGTTATATTATTTGAGGAAATATTACAACTACTTAATTTGTCTAAGATATCCAATAACTAAACTATAAATGCAATTAACAAATATACAATAATTAAACTAAATTGTCTAGTTCCATTCTCCTTGAGGATTCTGAGGATATGCATTCATTGTGAATGGAATTGGAGGAGGAGGTGTATGAAAATGGCTTTCAAAAGAAATAAAGAAACTGAATGGAATTAAGTCTACTTTAACCTCTATAAATAGATGTAAACTAAGGAGTGTCCAACTATAAGTAATAGTAAACATTTTGATTTATTCCATAAGCAAATGACTCTAATTGAAAAAGATGTTATTAACAACCAATCTATTAATTAAGAAATGATATTCTTTTAATGGACCACTTGAAATTAAGGGTATACTATTCTCACATGAAACAACTATAATTGAGAAACAGGTAGAAAACTTAATAAAAACAAGTATAAAACTTAATAAAGAAGGAAGTAGAAAACTTAATAAAGAGGTTTTATTTTCTTAATCTAGTCCTATTCTATGAACATTTTCAGTAACTATAGAGTGAGGAAGATAAACCTTGAGCTAGAAATGATGATCTTATTATAAAGGACTAATGTGGCTTTTAGATAATAGGATTATCAAACTTAATTCAATATGTGATGTAAATAAGAATGAAGTACACTAAACTAGAGGTGTAATTAACAAACTCTAAAATAGTAATGAATGAAGGAGTGAGGGGCAAAAAGAAACAAAACTCAAAATTGAGATAAAAGGGAGTGAAAGATAGGAATAATTATAGGACTTAATAGAGGCTTGAGGTGGTATAAAATAGATTCCTAACTATATTGACATGACTATTGTTTAAGAACATAACACAATTCAAAAACCAAGAAAACGGAACTTTAAATAGTCATAAAACAAAACATGAAATATTAAAGGCTGAATGAAGGTCTGGATGACAGTATAAATAGACAGTCCAGATGGGAAAAACAATGCAAATTATGAAATAGATAACCTGAATGATATTAACATCAGTTGATTTATGCACATGAGGATGCAATGCAGAAAAGACAATGATCAAGCTTATTCAATACCTAAAATGACAAAAGAATAACTTGTGCTAATCTACAGTTAAAAAGAGAAACTACTTCCTCTTGTTTAATGAGACAAACTACGAAATAACTGAAGTAAATCTACAACTAAACAAGAATTGAAAGAATCGAATCTAACTACAAACTAAACTTAAGACATTAAACTAATCCAACTATTTCGGATTGCAAACATGGAACTAGGAAACAAGATGAAAAGAAAACTGGAAATGACTATTGCATGACCGGTCACTTAGGATACTGGAAATGGAAACTATGTTAACAACAAAATATAAATTATATTACTCATAGCTAACACATGTTACAAGAAACAAGCAAATAAACAACATCAATTTATAAGAAAATCAAACTACATACAAAAACTGGAAATGTGAATTACTTAGCTGTAAAAAGGAAAATAATGAAAAACACACATAAATGGGAGACCGCTGGTTGTTGAGGGGCCCTCTCAGCAATCAAGGTTGCACTTCAATTAATCAACCAGTCACAAAAATAGAGACATGTATGCACAGCTGGAAATCGAACTTATATTGAATTGAGAACAAAGTTTACAGAGCTTCTTTTCTAATGGTGACTGATTATCCACTAACTAGCTAATCCGACTCTCATTTGGAGATGAATTTATATATTTTCTACATGGATGAGTAGGTTGAAATTTTCAGTGGTCGACCACTCCAAAAATAGTCAACCTTAACTGCTACTCAAACAACCATGTGATGATTGGCAACAATGCACATCCACCTTCCCGATCCTTTGCACATCGGTTCTCCTCGCATGGGCTATGGGTGTATGGATCCTTGTTGATGTGGGAATGAAGCATGGTGTCAAATGGAGAGGAAATGATCCCAAGCCTTCTAGAGAAAATACCATCACAGCAGCAGGACGCATGGATGATAGAACAACAAGAAATCGTTATGTGCTTTAAACGTTTGAGAATATTCCAACTAACAGCACGCAGATTGATCGGAGGGCAGTATGGAAAGATGGATGTGATATGTGTGTGTTTAGTGTAGATGTGTGTCCACATGGAGGCTCGTCTACAAACCATAATCTACAAAGCAAGTCTATGTATTGAACACATTTACAAATATCACATAATTACTAATAAAATCATGAAATAACGAAATTAAAGAAAGACTTGCATAAAGCTCAAATATGTTTGTACCTAGGGTTGAATGATAAGCTAAATGACAAAAAGTATAACAAAAGGTAATAAAAGTGAGGCCAAAAGAGTAAATTAACGACCAAGAATAGTAACAAAATCGGGATCAACAGTGTACCTACGATTTACTTAGACATGTATTATATAATTATATTTTCATATTAGTAATAGCCAAAAATTGGGTTTATAAAGATAATTTCTAAAATGCTATAAAACCTCATTATAAACCTTCATATTTCGACAGTTTTCTATTAAAAGGGATCTTCTATGTAATTATATATTAAAAATTCTATCCAAAGCTAATTTGACTATATCAATGATGCAAATCTTGTAACTCTCGATAATCAGAGAGTATATCTATACTACTAGGATTTTACAAAGAAAATCAACAATGAATTTTAAATCAAAACCAAACTAAAACCATAATTTTCAACCTTTGTTTCAATATATTACAAATCCAAACATAACTATTATTATTTTTTCCTCACGACCCCATCTTAAACAAATAAAAACATAGTAATGGTCTCATGGCTACAAATGTTAACTAATCCATTATTACTCAAACCCATTACTGAAGTAGAAATAACTCTTCACCCTTAAAAATATTTTTCATAAACCAGTGTTCAATTAACAATAAAAATTAAGTAATAATTCATTTAGTTTCCAGATCTAAACCTTCTCTTAGCTAAAACAAGAAATAGGAAATGTTCCATTCTAATAACCTCTAACTCTTAAATTCATCCAAAACCGAGTTCGAATCCCATAGGAGTAGTAATACCCATAAAATATTAAAACAATTTATAAACTAGAACTTGTAAATCCCTTTGATGCTAACACCAATGCCTTACGGCGCGTTGGGAAATCTTTTCCCTATTTCATTAACAGAGCATTGCTCTATAATAAAAATAACTAAAATGAAAACAGAGCAAGGTCCCATCGTCCTTTAATAATATAATTATTTATCTACTGTATAACTCACAACCTTAATAGAGATCAAGAATAATAGACTACAGATTCTTAACCATGGAAACATCCATACTACCGATACAAGAAACAAATTGACTGTAAAAACATGTTATCAGGCCCTTACAAGAGTATATTTTATTTTAAAACAAAAACTATACAAGCCTTGGAGAGACAGTCCAAAGGACTGATCAAACACTCCACATGTTCTCTAAAAACTACAGCAAGTTAAAAAGAGTACATTACAGTTTTCAACAATTGTAGTTGAGGCGGATTTATCCTTTTAAAACCCAGTTTTAAATACAAAAATGCAAAACTAAGAGAGTTACCATGGATATAGTTACATGAAAATCACAAGAACAATCCAGGACAAGAGAACGTTGGTTAAACCACAAGTCCCATAAGCCTCAGAGCCACTAGGAAACAAGTGACAGGTCTTACCAGGACCAAAATGCCATAAATTGTAGAGACAATTGAAGAACCAACACAGTAGTCCATATGTTGAATCTCCTGCACATGAAACCACAGAGGTCAAAACCTTGAAAAACTTAAACTACTTTTCATCATAGAAAAAACAATAAAGGAGAGAATTACCCTACAAATATTTTAGATTTCATAGCAAGCAATAGTTTGTTTCCATGTTTGTTGAAACACGCCACCAAGAAAATAACTGAGAAACGACGGATCACCAAGTTTCTCAAATGAAAGGGTAGCCCACAATCCAAATTCTTACATGAAAGGGCATTATAAGGATTACATGTCAGAGGGTGAAGCCATTATCTTGGAGGATGAAGGCCAAGGCCAAAGGCTTGACCCTCCTTATCTTTGGTTCACCGTAGTTTTCACAAAAGAAATGCAGCAGCCGAGCAATGAGGAAAAAATGGGAGAAATTAAACCTTTAGGTTTTTGCGATGTGACTATATGGTCTCCAGCTGGTGTATTCAAATCCTTCACATGGCCTACATATTGTAGCATTTAGTCCACAATTAAAAACATCAAATCAATTTAGTTTTCAAACCTTGGCTATCCTTCGTTGCATGCTTGTAATGTCTTGGTAAGGATAATTTCGACTTCCTTTGTTAAGGCCTTTGCTTAGGATGTGTGGTATATCCTAGCTTAGGACCTTACATGCAAGAATTTTCATAAGAGTGAATTAGCTATATGAGCTAAGTAAGACCCGTATCTCTTATACCTTAGCATTTAAGTAGGGAAAAACAAACATCCAATCAAGAATACAAACAACTAGCAAAATGACTTTAAAACAACAGAAATAAAAGTGACATTCTTTTATAGAAGTAAAGTAGTATCATCATAGTTTTAAGTTGCAGCATAAAATCATCATAAAGCGACATTTATGTCAAAGATAAGAGACTACAAACTTCCTTGTAAATATCTTTTGATTTACTTCATCCCTTGGTTGCAGTAAAACACAAGTCGCATCTTATGGTTGTCGTAAATGTGTCTTTTGTATGAAATGTAACTTAAAGCAAATGCAAGGGCTCATTTTTTATTTTATTTTTGCAGTTAGTTCATTTATTAAAATATTTTATTTTTACAAATTTTTGAGATGTTACACATAGAGTTTGAATTTATCATTAACATGAATAATCTACTTAATATTCGTTATAAAAAATTTCTAAGAATTTTTTGAAGAAATGCAAATTTATTTACAACCTATTTTTTACAAAATTACATATCATATTTATACATTTATATTAATGCATATTATAGGAAATTGAAAGTCATTAACTAACATTAACTAATTGTGTGCCTTGTTGGTTTATAATACGATATTATTGCATTTACAGATATTAATTGATTTAAGTATGAAAATTTATGAAAAGTTATGGATTGGAAAATCAAATATTGTATACTTCAAAAAGTTCATATCATTCACCTCTGACACAACTCCCATTAATTTAGCGTGAATAGTCCACTTAGCTTTTATTATCAAGTAAATTATTCAAATTCCACTTGTGACATGTTTGTACCAAATCACATGAGATTCATTAATTCAATAGAATAAATAGACTCTTAAAAAAGGAAAAGGAAAATCAATAAATAATTGTGCCTCGATGTCTCATATGGCATCATTTTAATTACAAATAATAAATTGAACAATGCAATTACAAAAAAAATTATATAATAGAAATATATTTGGTGCACTGTAACAAAGTCAATGCAAAAGAAATTATTTAAAAAGAAATTATATTAATATAACTATCAGCACCGTATATTTAAAAATATATAAAATCGTACAAATTGATTCAACAATAACTATGTCCATGTTGTATAAATTGAAATGTACCTGTGAAGAAATTTCTCAAAAAAATATCTTCATATGCTACAATGAAGTCAATGTTCTATTCAATATTCCAATGTATTCACATTTCTCTATAAATAATTCATGATGTCATACATAGAATGACCAACAATTTAAGAAATGCAAAATAGTTTTATTTTAAAATTACATATCATATTTATACAATAATATTAATGCATATTATAGGCAATTTAAAGTCATTCATTTACTTTGAGCCTTGTTGTCTCATAGTAGGATATTATTGCAATTTTACAAATATTAATTAATTTTAAGTATGGGAATTTATTAAATGTTATGGATTGGTAAATCAAATATATTCTAGTTAAACTTGTTTACCTATGACTAAATTCCTATTAATTTAGCATGAATAGTACATTTAGCATTTATTATCAAGTAAATTATTCAAATCTTACTTGTGACATGTTAGTACCAAATGGCATGAGATTCCATGGTTCACTGGAACACTAGAATACCACGAACCTAAGTAAATTTTTTCCTTGAAAACATAATTAAAATTAATATATAACTATGTGCCTCGATGGCTCATATGAGATTATTTTAATTGCAAATAATTCATTGAAAAACACAATCGGGAAGAAACATATACACTAGAAAAATATATTGTGTTACAACAAAGTCAATGCAAAAGCAAGTATAAACAATAATAAAAATGTATATTAATATAACTGTCATTTCCCATATATTTAAAAAAATATCAAATCATACAAATTGATTCACCAATAACTATGTCCATGTTGTATTGAAACAAATTTCTCACAAAATATCTTTCATTTTTTATAATGAATTCATTGTTCTATTGAACATTCGAATGTATTCACATTTCTCTTTGATGTGATGAAGTGTCTTAAGAAAGGGAATAAAATTTGCATAAGGCAAGTATCTTTCTCTTGTCTTGTATAGGATTTTATCAAGATATGGTTTGACAGATATCTGTCAAATTGAGAAGTAGGATTTGATGTATCTATTACGAATACATTTGATTCTCCATATTTATCTCCATATTCGGACCACACATTGCTCAACATTTTCTCATAAAATTGTATTATACTCCCTCTGAATTTTGTGTGCAAATGACAATGAGACCTATCCCATGTGAATTGAAATTATTTGATATCAATGTTTGACTTTTCAAGTACTCGTCAAATGTACTTGCCAATGACATTCAATGTCCATATTGCAACATCATAATTTTTTAAGAAGTACTTCCATAATTCCAGCCGAAAAAGGGTAAAAAATAGGACATATCACCAAATTCCCAATCTGGTTTTCTTTGAATTTGACAAGTTGGTTCATCTCTAGTGTATAGCAAGAATAATACTCCTTCCATTTCAAATATCAACAACATATTTCGACTAGTATCAATTCCCATCTGTACTACAACCACATATATATCATTAACATAGCTCCACTTCATTACTTTTAAGGACACCAAAACATAATATTAAAAACATTTTAAAAAATCATGTAATTCCTATTTAGTATCAAATATATTTAATTTATATACAAATGAAATTTTACAAGTTAAATGACAATGAAAATATATAATTACGGTGGCCCTATTCTAGTGAATGAACAAATGATATGTTAATATATACATCAACCTAATAAATTTATTCTATTTTTATGGAATAAGTATTACATGAACACATAATATCACCAACCTTTTTGAAAAAAACATGAATTTTTCATTTTACTATTGGAAGTAAGGTGTTTCTGAAATCGAGGATATGCTTGAAACTCATTTGCATTGAAAAGGGGACATTGCATACATGGGAATACTATTTGTATTTTATGACCTAACATTCTTACCACATGTAATATTGACTACTCAAGTGAAATAAGGTCATTACTTTTAAGGAAATCAAAACATAATATTAAAAGCATTTTATAAAATCATGTAACTCCTATTTTATAAAGTAAATGACAATTAAAAAATCTAATTACGATGGGCCCATTCTAGTGAATAAAAAATTGATATGTTTATATATACATCAACCTAATAAATTTATTCTATTTTTATGAAATAAGTCTTATATAACCACATCATATCACTAGCATTTATAAAAATATACGAACTTTTCATTTTACCATTGGAAGTAAGGTGTTTGTGAAATCAAAGATATGCTTGAAAGTCTTTTGCATTGAAAAGGGGGCATTGCATACATGGGAATACTGCTTGTATTTTATGACCTAACATGCTTACCACATAAGATTGACTACTTAGGTGAAATAGGGTTATTTATTTTATGAAATCCATGGTTAGTATTTTTCATGAGATTTTTTTGTAATTTTAGGTGACATAATGCGATGGTCAATCGACTCAAAAAGTATTTTCCTTGAATTTTTCATCATTAATGTCATTCCCATAAAAATGGCACAAAAAAGGTAATGAAAAAATGTAACACTATGATGCAAAAGAAACATGAAATATGATATCCATGCTTGCGTCATGGAAGCTTGACTATTTTCCCAAAATATTAGACCACACTCTGATGTGACAACATTGTATTATAGTGGTGTGAAATGTGTTGAGGGTGAAACCCAACTAAATGTATGAATACACTACAATAAATCCTGGAATTAGCGTCCCATTTAGTGTAATTTGTTTTACATTGAGTGGTCAAACTAGATGCTAAATAGGACGCGTCATGGACAAAACTTAAAGCGTATAAAAAAATGTTTTTTTTTGCTTCCTAGATAGCATTCTTTATGACAACCAAAATAGAGTCTACTTTTTTTGCTTCCAGAATAGCGTCCAACTCTGCTTCCTAAACAACGTCGAGCTTTGCTTCCTAAATAACGTCCTATTTTTCTTCCTAGCGAGTGTCTGCTTTTTCTTCTTAAATGACGTACCCAATAGTGCCATATTTTCATCCTTAATAGAACCATGTTAGCATCCAAATTATCATCCAATATTGCATTCGTATTTTCTACCACTTTAGCATCCTGTTTTTCACCATGTTTTACTTCCAAATATGTGCCAATTTTCGCTTCCAAATTTGCACCAATTTTTTCTTCCTTTTTTGCATCATGTTTTGCTACCAAAATTTCTCCAAATATTTCTTCTATTGTTGCACCATATTTTGCTTCCTATGTAGCACTATGTTTTTCATCCAAAGTAACGTCTTATTTTTCTACCATATCAATGCCATGTTTGGCTTCATCATTAGCGCCATGTGTTGCATCTTTTTTAATGTGTAGTTTCACATCTTATTTTGCTACCATATCAACACCATGTTTGGCTTCATCATTAGTGCCACATGTTTCATACTTTTAATTCCTAGTTTTTCATCTCTCATTTTTTGGTCACTAATTAGCCGTTTTTTTGTAATTTTATATACGAATTTTGGTCATTTTGTCTGGTCAATTATCTCTCATTGCTTGGTAACTTATATCTTATTTTTTGGTTACTAATTTAGTTGGTTTTAACTGATATTATAATATCATTAGGGCATGGAGGAATCAAACCACCAACCTCCTGCTTGTAAGGCAGGCGCTCTTCCATTGAGCTACCACCCTTTAAGAACTTGAGAACCTAACTTACAAAGTCCTCTATAATGGTAAAAAGGATCAATCACAACTTTGAGTATCTAATGGTTGGAAAAGGATGATAGATTGTATAAGTTCACAGTACATGATCAAGCAAGTTTTGAAATACATAAACCTTTTATAGGAATTTTGAACAAAAATCAATAAATTGGCTTAATGGGATTGCAAAAATCACTATTATCTAGGATAAGTAATTAATGTTCAAGATTGCCTTTTTTGGGGTATTGTGAAGCCTCGATTTCTTTTCGCTATTCAATATGGTTGTATTTCCAATTTTTATTATTATCAGGAATAGCTTATGTATGGTTGTATTTCATTTTATTTCACTTGATGTATGTTGTAAACTTGTATTAATCTTTAGATTATCTTTATAAAATTAAAGAATTTAATGACTTATACTCCAACTTTCAGTT
The DNA here is from genome assembly GCA_001517045.1 of Pseudotsuga menziesii. Classification (NCBI taxonomy): domain Eukaryota; kingdom Viridiplantae; phylum Streptophyta; class Pinopsida; order Pinales; family Pinaceae; genus Pseudotsuga; species Pseudotsuga menziesii. The sequence continues at coordinate 72,017 of LPNX010830422.1, read as the reverse complement.
TCAATGTATTCTAATATAAATTTTGTAGTATTCCTGGTGGGGTCCCCTATGTTGAGGACCCTGGCATACCCTTCAACATTTCCTAAAATTTGGGGGGGTATTTCTACATATGTCATTTATGTGTTTCCCCACTCCAGTGTCCCTACATCCCGTAAACTTGGGGAACATTGGTTATAACAATAGGAATCTTCCCTAATCTAGAAGAGTTTCCTTCATCATTCTTTCAACAATTGGACAAGTTGAGCATATGCTATGTTAGATTTCGAAAGTAAATGAGTAACTAACCAAATGCTTGTATAAGGAGAAATAGAAAACAAAGGAGCTTCAATAGATCAACTAGGGAAAAAAATAATTCACAGCGGAATTCCAGAATATGGTAGCATCCATGAGCCATGCCCACATTATATGGGTAGTTTGACAGTGCACAAATTTCATAGGGGAGATAAGTTAGAACTTAAATGCATAGATGTAGAGGAAGAAAACTCTTCAGTTTCCCTTCAAGGTAATTTGTACATGTGCTTGGGTCTTATAGTGAAGGTTTACACATTCTCGGGTGGATTCCATTTCTATATTTACATTTCACTTTATACAAATTGTTTTACTATTTTAGTGTTGAACTAATTTTTCAGTCCCGATTGTTTTCCTGACCCTAGTTCCTTACTATTTTTTTGAATGTAATTTCAAGTCCCATAGACATAGTTTGGTCATATGTAGACATTAGTATAATTTCATTCTCTTTCCTATTTCATTTTATGGCCATAAAATTAGAATCAACCTACTTACTGTAAAATTAAATTTGGTTCCTAACTTGCATAATGGAACCTAATGGGCATATATACAACATCACTTCATGTACTAAGATGAATATTAATGATACGTTGTTCTTCCTCCATTTTCTCTATCTTTTGCATGTTCTAAGTTAAGTTGTACATTAATGAGAACATGGACATTAGTAAAATAGGTGACATTAATCTATGAAGGAGACCCTCACTTGAACATTGTCGAAGAGATGGATACTACACTAGAAACGGTCCCCTAGTTGGTCACTAGTAGTGTTAGCTAAAATGGTTGTATGTCTATCATGATAATTCCCTAATATGCACTGGAAATCATGAAGCTACCAATTATGTTTTGAACATGCATCCTATCTGTTTATAATTCAATTGAACACAGACATTATTGCCAAATTACGTGTGCTTTGAATTAATTGATTGAATCTAATTTATCTCCTCAAAAGGCTATAAACATTAACCTATTTATACACTAAAGCAATCAATTGATAAAACTCGACTCCTCTAGAGAAAATGTAGAATAAATTAGTAAAATATGTAGCCAGTACAAAAACAACAAAAATAAATTGGGGACAAATAAAATATAAGAAGGCTAACATGCGTGTCAAGTATTAACCGCTCAGATGCCTCAGGAATGGTAATGCCTTGCTAGAGTTGTTGATATGACAGATCTAACTTACTTTGTATTGTAAACATTTCTAGTTCTGGCTACTTCGCCTACAAAAAATTGGCAACAATTTGCATCAGGTGGTGAACAACTACTGTAAAAAATCTCTAACCTCCTTTATGTTGTGACATGATAATTTATTAAATTATATTCTAAGATACTTTAATATATATTAAGTACAATGATATTACCATTAGATTATTTTAATGCTATCATTAATGAGGAGTTAAAATACTAAAAGGAGCCCATATCAGTTTTCAATAGACATTTGAGATGCAGGGTAAGGACAAGCTTACATAACCTATCAATTTCAACTACAAGTTAAGAAGACATACAATACCAATATTTTCTTCGAGTAATGTCAGGAAAGTGTAGGGATACTAATATCCCACGCCGGCAGTGCTTTGAAGTTTCCTAGGGGATGGTTTCATCTGGCATCTCCTTGCTTCCCATATACCTCGTCTTCAGGGAACAAATAATAATTCTCTTGTACCTACGTGTTGGAATAATCCAATGAGAAAAATTGCTCTTTAAAGGAGAGTGCATCCCATGCTTTGCATCTATCCAACCGCTATCCATAGTTTATCGAGTTTAAAGCCACTAAAAATCATCACTTAAGTATTGGTAGAAAACATTCAACTTATTTGAGATGTTTCTTGACTTATACGTAAGTATCTCTTAGATTGCAACAAGTAATACAATTGTACAAATTCTTGCATGATAGCTTAGTATCATATCGAACAAGGATTTAAATCTTCTGAATTCAAAATATTATCCTTTTTAGATATATGATACAACACATACATGAAGAGATGAATTTCTCCAGGATGCAATTGGTCCTCTAAACTAGATGAATATTGGATCCTAAATATGAAAAATTATTGAGAGGTTCTTATAATTCAATCTTCCCCTACTTTTTCACACATCCTCAGTCCACAATTATAAGAATATTTTTTAGTATTGTTTTAAGAAAAATGAGTGGATTTAGTCCCAATGTACATAAACATGTGCCATTCGCTTTTCTTAGTGAGCTCACCTATAGTGGGAGTGTACTAAGGTAAAATGAGATAACCAGACATAAGTGTCTTAATCCTTCATACTCTACTCAAAAGAGGTGTGCAAATGAAAGGTGAAAATAATATACTCACATTTTCTTACATCTGATAAAATTTGAAAGACAAAAAGAACATATCGTAAGCTTCATGTACATGGCCTCTGATGACTGCAATTGTGTCACAAATTTACACTCTCTTTTACAATAGCTTGTCATCTTTAGAAGCTTTTTCTTGTTTTTTGTTCTTTTTGATGGGCCTTCTAGTATGAAAATCATCTCTGGCCTTCAAAAACAAATATCATTTGTGCGTATTCATAATCAGTTCCAAACCTGAGATAACACTATATGTGCCTATTTCCCTTCTTTTCTGTTTATTTTATTGGCTAAGATTAAGAATCCAAAAAAGAATAAGAAGCACACTTCCAAAGAGGAAGAAACAAAACCTTTTTTAACCAGAAAAAATCCTCTGCCAACACAACCAAAAGAGGGTAAAATCTCAGGATACCACAAGTGCAAAAGCATAAAATTTGCTCACCAGATACAACACTTTGCTAAAACTCTGAAACAAAATATTAACAGAAAGAAAAAAGATTAAAAAAACAGAGTATTAGAAAATAATGATAATCATAGCGCAAAAAAAGGAATGAATAATAAGTTTTTTCAGCACAAATAACACTTTGAAAAAACCACAAGAACAAGTAAAATATATTCGGTTTAAGCAGAACGTGTAAATGTGCCAACACAGATAGATACAGTACGGGATCGATATTCATTCCCTATTCGAATAGACCCGGTTCGGGTAGCAGAAGTAGTAATTTCCAAACTGGTAAATACATAAGAACTTGTACCAATCCTTTCAATAGCCCCATAGATAGAGCCAGATCGAGTTCATTTCCCAGTGCACCTCACCTCGCTTAAAGGCTCAACCTCCCTAACCTTGCCAAAAATCGTTTTTCAAAAGCGAGATAAAAACCCTTTCAAAGGTGGGATCAAAATTATTTTTTCAAACGTGTGATAAAAACCCTTTTGAAGGCAATATCAAAACCCTATTTACGTTTCTTTTTCTAATGTAAAAAAATTATTTGTATACATTGCTAAATTTGAGGTGCCAAAACCTTTAACTTAGAATTAGAATTGAAAGTAATTAGTTGTTTTAAATTTTTTTCCAATTTTGATTATTTGATTCATATATGTTTGTTTCTATTTTTTATTACTTGATTTATATATATTTGTTTCCAATTTTGATTATTTGACTTATATATATAATTTGTATTAATATTTACTAATGAAATAACTATCTTATTATGTTTTTAGACTTTAATATTAATATAAATTAATTATATTATATAGGCTATATTATAACTATGACCATATGACATACTCATACTTATGTTAATATATATTAAAACAAGAGTTATGAGGTAGAGTTTTTGCTAAAATATTGCTTTGAAATATGGAAACTTGTAAATTTTTTATGAGCTTGTGCTTGATCTTCTTGGCCAAGTCTAGCTGGTCATATGGGTCTATCAAAAGAAACGTCATGAGGATGTCCTTTAGCAGCTCGAAATCAACCTCAGGAGGATGTCCTTTGTTCTTTGAGAGGTAGCTTGGATTCTAGAAATATGGCTTGAAATTTGTCTACGGTTTGGTGCTCTGTTCATGATCAATAATACATTCTCCTCTGAGAATAATTGACCCTTCTACTTGGAAATAATTGACCCGATCACAATAATAATCCCCCTGTCACAACTCATGCGACCCTTGCAGATGGGAAATCTGACCCATATGAGTATGGGACTCACAGCCTTTCCATAGTCTCATGAACCCCTCAATTTGAGTTGTGAAATCCGTGACCTCCCTTTAAGTTCTTTCCTTATTTTCATTTTTTTTTTACAATTTACTTGCGCACCCTATTTTCATTGATTTTTTCTTACAATTTCTTTTCTAATGTCCTTTTTTAATTTCACCTTCTTTATTTAAATTATATTTATTTCCATTTCATAAATCAAATTATATATATATTTGTTTTGTTGGTTAACTGCCCTGTGACTTGTTGGGTGAACCTTTGGTCTGAGAAACCATGATCCGGGGGCATCTAAGTCGTCAAAATCACCCGGGGATCGCACCTGGCCTTGACGCACCAACCCTTATCATGGTTGGATTTAAATGTCTCCTTCTAAGAGCAACATGTTTTGATCCTGGGCCTCCAAGAAAACAAAACCCCTCTCGGTCATTTGCTCTGCCAGAATTTGACATAATTCAAATTATATTATTATAATTATTGTTAGTAATTGTTTTATTTTTTTATGGTTAACTTATTTTTTAGTTGATCCCTCTTTGTTTAAATTATATTCAATTTGATTTCATAAATCAAATTATATTATTATAATTTATGTTATTAATTGTTTATTTTTCAATGGTTTAACAAAACTTGTTGTATGTAATATATGAGCTAATGTTTGCAAAAGATGGTATATGTCTTATATAACTAGCATTAATTTCAATACATTTCATTAGCTACAGAGCGTCTAAAAAAATGTGGTAAGGTATTTTTATACTTTAAAGGTATTCCAAAAGTTTCAAATTTCTAAAACGGATAAGAAAGAAGATGGAGGTACATTCTCCTCATTATTTAGTTTCCACTCCTTTTAAGACACATTCCAAGTCAAATTGTATTTTAGTATACACAATGAAACCAAAAACGTTTCACTCAATTTCATTTGCACATTCAATGGGTTTTGTTGATCATCCATAGTTCTCTTTAAATGGAGAGATTCTAACTCGACTTAGGTATATACATGGTGAAATCATAAAAAGATCATGTGAAAAGGACCATTGGGAAAAAATGGCTTTCTCTTTGAGCAATGGTTCCTTCTTGAGCTTTCAATGACTATAAGAAAAATGATTTCATTGGTAGATCCAATGGGTTTTGGTGATCATTTATAGTTCTCTTTTAACAAAGAGACTTTAAATCAACTCCATTATACACATTGCTTTTAATGGAGAGACTCTTAACTCAACTTCAGTCTACAATGTTAAACCATAAAAAGGTCATGGACAAGGAACTGTTGGGGAAAACATGACTTGATCTTTAACAAAGGTTCCCTAAATTTAAGCTTGAGTCAATGTTTATTTACCCAACCCGCCCTTGATGATATTTTCCAATCTCCCCTTCTACTCATCGAAAAATGATTCCCCTGCTTATGGGAAAAACAAATCCCACAAAACAATAATAAAAATTCACTCCGCTAATTTATCAAGGAAAATACAGTTCAAGAGGTTAATGAAATTTCATCGATTCTAAATTATGCGTTGAACTTGAAAGGTTTAAATAGAATAACATTTTATCATTGCATAGAACTAGACATTCTATTATTGACATATTTATCCCAAGAAACGTTTTGAGCTTGGAAACAAGGGGATTATCTCCTAAATGTTGATTTTATAGTTCCAAGGGCTTCCAATGTGTGAGGGGGGTTGGATCATGGCGCATGCCATTGAAAAGGAACCTTTAAACCACAAGTGGCATACATGCTATATTTTCAATTATAACTCTTAAATACTTTTAATAATTTTTGTGAATTATCATGTCACTTAGTTGGTAATAAAATGGATGAGAGGTCTTATTAGGAGTAGTAACATTATTCATATGCCAATTGTAGATAAGATTCACCAGATGGTATACAGTTGTGGGATCCTCTATTTATCACACGTCTATGGGGAAAACAATTATGATGCATATTTTTCGTCTAAGGAGGCTTCAAGGATGGATGTAGATATTATGTAACTAACAAATTGGGGTGGGGTAAGGGTGGGCGGGTGCAAGGTGATATCCATCTCCCTCTATTTCCTTTTACTCTTGGAATACTAAGGCTTATGAACATTATTAGTGATCAGTTTAGTTCTATTATGGTATTCATGTCCATTTCTGTGATTTCTCTTTGATAGTTAGGTTTTTTTCTCTTTTGCCTTAGTAACAAAAAATTTAATAGAAGTTTGTTTGTGAGACTCTTTTTTATGTTTTTTTGAACTAGTTTGATGGTATGTTGTTTAAGGCTTAAGCAAAATTTCTTGGGGTCTTGCATGCTAATTTATTGTGGGACTTTCTTATAGTAATTGACTTTCCAAACTCATTTGCTAAACTTGTACTACATGACATGAGCATTTGCAATATGTAAGTGTCTTAAATGAATGAAATTATTTTTTTTCTCTTTTGAAAAAAAAGAATTCAAACTTGATAGGAAATCAAATCATGCAACACATGACAATGGAGTTATATGGACATCAAATTCTAGAACATGAAGAAAAAAATTATGTACTATTAGACATTGGTCAGTCAATCAACTTCTGTTCCCATGATCCTTATAAGAAAGTGTTGGAGTCAAAATGAATTATTTATGTCATAAAAAAAATCCCAATACTCTATACACATTCATGGTATTCCAAACCTCAAAATGATGCCCACATCATAGGCATAGGATAAATTTTTAACTTGCATGGTCTATGTACTAGTATGGAACCTCATAAATAACCATGAGTCCTCGAAGCAATTGTTAAGGATTACATAATTCTCATTATCATCTTCATCATCATGGCAGCGATCAAGATGTGATTATATGATGATAACAACAATGATGATGATGTGATTATATGATGATGGCAGCAATAATAATGATGATAGTGAAGATGACAATTATGAAAAATATGATGATGATAGTGATGCTGGAAATGACAATGATGATGACAATAAGAATGAAATGAATTATGATGATGGTGATGAAAATTACAATGATGATGATGACAATAATGATAATGATGACACTGATGTTCGTGATGATGAATTAAATGACAATGATAATGATGATGAACTAGATGATGACAGTGATGATGATGATGATGAAAAGATGTAAATCAACCCTCAACACCACTTCTATATTTGAACACCCATATTCATTTAGGGGTAGTAAGAGATATATCAAAGGAAATCATTGTTAGGGTCACTCATATTCCATTAGGGTTCATCAGTAGTATTCATCATTTATATTCATATCATGCTTTTAGAGTCACTAAAATGACAATAAGTTCACTCAAATTTTGTCGAGGAAAAATGAATGTCATGATCATCAAATACATCATATTGTGCATCAACATCATTTCCGTCCTCGTTGCCATAATAATAATAATTAACAAGTACATCATCAACAAAATCATCGTTGTGGTCACTCATATGCCATTAGGGTTCATCATCACTCATATCCATTTGGATTCATGTCATGTTTTTAGAGTCACTCAAATACCATCAAGGACATTCAAATGTTGTTGAGTACAAGTGAATGTCTTCCTCAAATACATCATATATTGCATCTACATCATAATAATTATCATCATCATCATCATCATTGTCATCATCATCATCGACATCAACATCAATAAGCACACCATCAACAACATCATGGTCACCATCGTCCTCGTCAACAAGTACATCATTGACCATATAATCATCATCATCACTAATAGGTTCAATCATATGCCACTACGGTTCATCATCAGTAATCACCATTTGGATCCATGTCATGTTATTACAGTCACTCAAATTTGATTAAGGTTACTCAAATGTCATCGATGACAACTGAATGTCATTAGAGTTATTTAGGTGATATTAGTCAATAATTTGTCCATGGGTTTCAAAGAACTATCCCTTGGAAACCTTCAACGATATTTCATACACAAGAATTCCCCTGATGATCCCAAACATGGAGACCAGAGCAAGAACAAATAACACGTACAACAAAGATATCCGATAAAGTTTATCAAAGTCTGTCTCCTGGCTCCACAGTAGGTATAATGAAAAATAATACTTAAGTATGTCAGTTCAAGGGAGTTTTAAATAATAAACGAAATTGCTTTAAAATTCAATAGAAATTTTACAAACCTCAAAAGAATCGTCAAAAATTGAACCAATTATTCTAAATCTTTAACGAAAAATACACCAATGCCATAAAACCTGAGCAACTAACTGCTTTTTTCCTTGAGATATGTCCACTTATAAGGACAAAGATGTAAAACAAATTGGTCCACTTCTTCAAAGTAACAATATGAGACTTATTGAAATTCTTGTTGCTTCATTCCATTTTAAACCAAGAACAAAATATCCTTAAGAGTACAAATAAAGTTAGTTTTTGTATTAATATTGATATCCACTTCTTGTGCCTTGGATGTTCTTGGTAAAAATGAGGGTATGGATGGGGGGGTTGTCCAAAACTACCTTGTAGGGTGAAATTTTTGTAGCACCATGATAGGTGGTATTGTAATACCTTTATGCAAGAGGGGTGTAGGGGGGTCGGGGGGGACTACTAAACCCAATGGATAACAATATTTTTATGGACAACGCCTCACAACCTCTATTACTTTTTATTAACTCCAATATCTCAATTCCTGTAGTATCCAAAAGCATTATGACATGCATCATCATCATGGACATCGACCTTGTAATCATTTTCATCATCATCATCAATTCCATATGGTACATTAAAATCATCTTGATCATCATCCCCATTATCATCATCATTGTCAGCATTAGGTACATCATCAAAAAAATCATCATCATCACTGTAATTATGGTCAAGCATATGGCATTAGTGTTCTTAATCACTCGTAGACATTAGGATTCATGTCATGTAATTATTAAGGTCATTAATATGTCATTACAGTCATTTCGATGATAATAGGGTTGTTTAGATGTTGTTACAGACATTTAGGTTCCATTAGAATCAATTAGGATCCAAAACTGATAACACATGCATAATCATCATTGCCATCCACATTGTCATCATCATATAATAAATCAACATCGTTGTCATTGTCATTGTCATCATCAATGTCATCATCAATATAATTGCGATAATAATGAGCAAGGAGCCATACTACCTCCTAAGAATGGATGATATAGTCTTTTAGTTATCAAATCATATCCATACGCTCCATCATAATTATCGTAATGCATCATCGTCATGTTGTTAGGGACAATCATATGACATTAGGGTCTATCAAATGTTGTTTTTTACACTAAAATGCCATTAGAGCAATTTAGGTCACATTAACATAATTTACCCCTCATTTGGATTAATCATGATCCAAAAGTTCCATGATTACGATCATTCAGGTGCCACTATGATAAATCAAGATCCAAAAATACTATTGCATGAATCATGATCATTGACATTGACATTGATATATCTAACGTTATGTTAGACATTTTTCGAACACAATTCCTAGCTCTAAACCTTATGCAATTCCTACCATAGTTTCTTTCAAAATTTCTACCATTGTTCCAGGTGCTATACCTGGATCTATACCTGGTGGTATGTTGGATGTTTTCTAGGCTCAAATCCTGGATCTATACTAGCCGCTATGTTAGATGTTTTGCCTGCCAAAATTCATGGAGCAATTCCTATCGCTAACCCTAGATTAATATATGGTGCTATGTTATTCAGGATGTTTTTGTGAAGGCTATTCTTGGCATTATATGGATGCTTTTATGGATGCTAATTGAGACATTAATTGGGATTCTAATTGGGATGATAATTGTGATGTTAATTGGGATGTTAATTGGGATTCTAATTAGCATCCAAAATAGTGCCAATTTTTAAAAAGGTATGATAATTGGGATGCTAATTGGGATGCTAATTGGGATTCTAATTGGGATACTAATTGGGACGTTAATTGGGACACTAATTAACATCCAAAATAGCACCAACTTTTAAAATGGGATGCTAATTGGGATGCTAATTAGGACGCTAATTAGGGATGTTAATTGGGACGCTAATTGGGACGTTAATTGGGATGCTAATTAGTGTCCAAAATAGTGCCAACTTTTAAAAAGGGATGCTAATTGGGATGCTAATTAGTGTCCAAAATAGCGCCAACTTTTAAAAAGGGATGTTAATTGAGATGCTAATTGGGATGCTAATTGTGACATTAATTGGGATGCTAATTATTATCCAAAATAGTGCCAACTTTTAAAAAGGGACGTAAATCATGCCATTAAAATCTCCATCCCATGGAAAAGTGTCCACTTTTTCCAAAAAATTATGAAAAATACACTAAAAGTAATAGTGGACACTAAAAAGGAATCTAAAAGAAACATTAATCACAAGGTTTTGTTGTAGTGATATCCGGATCAAGTCTATACCTTAATCCTAGAATGAGATCTCATGAGAAAATGAAGGTGAAAATAATGTATCAACCTTACCTATAGTCTGAATTAGATCTGACACATTTGTTGTTGATATATAGAAGTTTGTACACTAGTCATAATGGTATGATCCTTGGTCTACCAAGTATTCTCCACCACAATGCTACCTATTGTAATATCCTGATTTTGACCCCTATTGCATTAACAATGTACATGATGTAAATACCATTATTAAATCATGGTGAGGAGCTCAAGGCCAAGGAACTACCATGGATTTAGTGTTTTATGTATTGGAAATAAAAAAATGGTGCATATGGTACTCATGCTAGCCAGGAACATTATAAAAATTGAGATTACATGTAAATATGCAATTTAATAAAAAAAAATACCCACAACTAGTTATGTCAATGCAACAAAGAGATGGGTGCATGATTTCACAAGGAATGGGGAAGGAAAATATTCAAACCCTTGAGCCAATAGTGTTGAGACAAATGTCAATGGGAGAACCCATAAAGTTTTCAACTACCCATTTTGTCTTTTGTGCCCAATCATTTATTTCTTCTAGAAGTTGGTTGAGTTAGTTAATGCCTTGGGGATGGAAGAGTATGGAATTAAAATTCGTATTGGGGAAGCCACCCATTTTGGGAAAGTCAAAATTTGACTTATGCGGCAAGTTATCACCCAAAAATTGTTGCACAATCTATTACTCACCCATATGTTTTTCTCTCTCACATAGTTGGATCTTGCTTTGTTTTTTACCTTCATGTTTTTCTACCGTTTCCTCATTTTTCTCCAAGATGGAAACTCATTTTTACATTGTTTAGCATCTGGGGGTTTGGGGAGGTCGATTTTGCTCTTGTGAATCCCATAGACATTTCTGAAATTTGAATTTTCATTTAGAGGGTTGTTTTCCCTTTTACCATTTTTTGTTTTTGGTTGCCCTGAATGGTTTTCTCAAACCCAACACTTGTGTTTGTTATTGTTTGCATCCCTATTTTGGTGTGAAAGAATTAGGAGTGGAAGAGGCCCAGAATTGGCTTGATTAACATAGTGAAAAGAGTAACCTCACAGACAAATCAAGAGGGGATGGAGAATATTCTATGCACACCCTGGAGAGAACTTGAAAGGAAGGTATGGCGTTAGGGACTGTGTAGCAATGAAGGGCATAATTCCTTATGTTGGGTCTGTAGGTATCATGGATTCCAATCTAGATAGATCTAGTGCATGTGTCCATAGCTCTATGGTTTATCTCACTAGATTAGAAATTATACCTTTCCACTACCCTAGTAGCCTAATAAACCCAACTGTATATTGGCTTGGTTGAAGTTTTATATGTTTTAGTTATGTGTGAGCCTGTTGTTCCCTAGTTTCTTGTGGAAATCATGCCCAGCTTGGGGGTGGAAGTGGTGCTGAGAGATTGATTAGTGCATTGACCTATGGTTGGGTGGAATGTTGTAGTGACATAGCTAGTTGTGGGACAACTTATTTTCAAGGTAAGTTTTTTCTTATATTTAATTTCTGCAACTGTATTTGTTCAAAAATGTTTATGAACATATAGAATGCTTGCAATGTGTTTCTTCCTCTATATTTTCATTTTTCATGTAAATGTACATGTTTTATTTGCAATGTAATTTTTGGTTTATGTTCATGGGGCTAGATCCCCGGTTATGATAGACAACACAACATCAGTTGAAGTCATGTCCTCTCTCTTGGCAAGTAGAGGGGAGGGGACATGACACTTGCATGATCTAATATATCTAATACATCCATCACATAATATTTTAGAGGATCATTTTGTTCAATGTACAACATGAGGAGTCATTCTCCAAGTCTTGTATTGTATCAAGTCATAAACTTATGTTGTATCAAGTTAAGGAACTTGTGTTGTATGGAGTTAGGGACTTGTGTGGTATCAAGTTAGGACATTGTGTTGTATCAAGTCCTATTTATGTATTCATTTATTGAAGTGGGATGCCTGTACTATGAGATTGTACTATATAAAGGTTGGAAACTTGTGTTGTATCAAGATTGGAGTCTTGTGTTGTATCAAGACTGCAGACTTGTGTTGTATCAAGTATGGACTTGTGTTGTATCAAGACAATGATTCTCATAGAAGGTACCCTATAATAGGATATCCTTAACTAGAGATGGTCTTGTGTTGTATCATGTCATGGTGAATGAAACCTGAAAGCTAACATGTGTTAGCTTTCCTACTAGTACAACCACATTTCCATTAAATATATTGCACCATGAAATAAATATAATGCATCTTAGATTTCCTTATAACACAAGCATAAGGGAATATTTAAAACAACATTGCATGGTTAACAAAAATTAATGTGTGTTAGTTTTTCTACCGGTACAACCATATTGACATCAATACATTGCACCATGTAGAAAAGCTAATGCAATTTAGCTTTCCTTATAGCACAATCATAAGGGCATTGCATAATGCATGTTAGCTCTGCTTCTAGCACAAACATAATGGAATTTCTAACAAGAACATTGCATGGTCAATGAGAGATAACATGGGTTGGATTTCCTACATGTATAAGAACATTTCCATCAAATGCATTGCACCATGAAGGAAATCTAATGCATGTTAGTTTTGTTTCTAAAACAAGCAGAAATACATTTCTTAGTACAACATTGCGCAGTGAATGAAAGCTAACACATGTTATCTTTCTTTATAGAATAAGCACAAGAGAGTTTCTAACAACAAAATTGCATGGTGAATGAAATATAATGTGTGTTAACCTTCCTACTAGTACAACCACATTGTCATCAAATACATTGCGCCATGAATGAATTTTAACCCGTGTTATATTTCGTTCGAGCATAAGCATAAGGGAGTTTCTTAAAAAAACATTTTTTGTGAATAAAAGCTAACGCGTGTTATTTTTCAAGCCTATACAACCACATTTCTATTGATTACAATGCACCATGGAGGAAATCTAATGCATGTTAGCTTTCCTTCTATCACAAGCATGATGACATTTTTTACAGCAACCTTGCACAGTGAAGAAAACCTAACACATGTTAGCTTTCCTTTTAGCACAACCACAAGGAAACAACAAGAATGCATGGTGAATGAAAGCTAACTCATTTTAGATTTTCGATTGATATAACCACATCATCATCAAATACATTGTGCCATGAAGAAAATCTAATGCATTTTATCTTTCCTTCTAACATAAGCACAAGGGAATTTTTAACAACAACATTGTGTGGTGAATGAAAACTAACCTGTGTTTTATTTCCTACCAGTACAACCACATTGCCAAAAAATAAATTGGACCATGAAGGAAATCCAACTCATGTTAGATTTACTTCTAACACCAACACAATGGCATTTATAACCACAACATTTCTTGGTGAATGAAAGCTAACACATGTTAGTATTCCTACCAATACAGCCACATTTCCATCAAATACATTGAACCATGTAGAAAATCTAATGCATGTTAGCTTTCCTTATATCACAAGCATAAAGGCATTGCACAAGACATATTAAATTTATTTCTAGCACAAGCACAAGTTAATTTTGAACAACAACATTGCATGGTCAATGAAACCTAAAATGTGTTATATTTCCTATCGGTACAAGAACATTTCCATTAAATACATTACACCATGAGGAAAATCTAGCACATGTTATATTTCCTTTTTAGAACAAAAAAATCTACATTTATTACAATAGCATTGTGCAGTGAATGAAAGATAATGCATGCTATATTTCCTTCTACCATAAAAACAAGGTAATTTCTAACAACAACATTGTGTGGTGAATCAAAGAGAACACATGCTATATTTCCTACATGGTGCAATATATTCAATTAGATTTCCTTCTAGCACAAGCACACAGGAAATTCTTAAAACAACATTGCTTAGTGAATGAAAGGAAAATTGTGTTAGCATTCCTACTAATACAACCACATTTCCGTCATTTACATCGCACCGTGAAGGAATTCTAATGCATGTTAGCTTTCTTTCTAGAACAAGTACAAGGGAATTTCTTAGAACAACATTACTTGGTGAATGAAAGATAAGATGTGTTAGCTTTCCTACCAGTCAACCACATTGTCATCAAATACATTGCACCATATAAAAAATCTAATGCATGTTAGCCTTTCTTATATCACAAGGATAAGGTAATTGCATAATGCATGTTAGTTTTGTTTCTATCACAAGCACAATGGAATTTCAAACAAAAACATTGCATGGTTAATGAAACCTAGCACGTGTTAACCAACGTGTGTTAGCTTTACTACCAGTACAACCACACTATCATCAAATAAATTGCACTATATAGAAAATCTAATGCATATTATCCTTCCTTATAGCACACGCATAAGTGAATTGCAAAATACATGTTAGCTTTTCTTCTAGCACAAGCACAAGGGAATTTCAAAAAACAACATTGCATGGTGAATGAGACCTTACACATGTTAGATTTCCTGTTGGTACAAGAACATTGTCATCAAATACATTGCACCATCAAGGAAATCAAACGCATGTTAGCTTTCTTTCTAGAACAAGAAAAATTACATTTCTTACAACAACATTGCACATTGAATGAAAGCTAACGGATGTTAGATTTTATTCTAGCACAAAAACAAGAGAATTTATAACAACAACATTGCGTAGTGAATGAAAGAAAACACGTGTTAGTTTTCCTACTAGCACAACCACATTGTCATCAAATATATTGCAGGATGAAGGAATTCTAACGCATGTTATCTTCCTTCTAGCACAAGCACAAGGGAATTTCTTACAACAACATTTTCTGGTGAATAAAAATAACACGTGTTATCTTTTCAACTGATACAAACACATTTCCATTGAATACATTGCACCATGTAGGAAAGCTAATGCATGTTAGCTTTCCTTCTAGCACAAGCACAAAGGCATTTCTTACAACAACATTGCATGGTGAATGAATGCTAATCATGTTAGCTTTCCAATAGATACAACCACATTTCCATTGAATACATTGCACCATAAATAAAATCTAATACGTGTTATATTTCCTTTTATCACAAGCACAAAAGTATTTCTAACAACAACATTTCACAATCGAGGAAAGCTAGTTCATGTTAGTTTCCTTCTAACACAAACACTAGAGCATTTCTAACAATAGCATTGCGTGGTGAATGAAAGTAAACACATGTTAGTTTTCCTACTATTACAACCACAGTGTCATCAAACATATTACACCATGAAGGAATTAGATTTCCATTTAGCACATTCAGAAGGTAATTTTTAACAACATTTCAGAGGGAAGGAAAGATAACGCATGTTAGTTTTCCTTTTGGCACAAGCACAATGGAATTTATAACTACAACACTAAGTGGTGAATGAAAGCTAACACGTGTTAGTTTTCCGACCAATACAACCACATTGTCATCAAATACATTTCACAATGAAAGAATTCTAACGCATGTTAGCATTCCTTATAGCACAAGCACAAGGAAATTTTTTACAACATTGCTTGGTGAATGGAATCTAATGCATGTTAGAATTCTAATGCACGTTGGATTTCTTTCAAACACAAGCACACAGAAATTTATTACAAAAACATTCCATGGTGAACAAGAGATAACATATGTTAGCTTTCCTTCTAGCACAAGAACAAGAGAATTTCTAACAACAACATCACGTGGTGAATGAAAGCTAACGCGTGTTAGATTTCCACATGATATAACCACATTGTCATCAATTACATTGCACCATGAAGGAAAACCTAACACATGATAGCTTCTCTTATAGCACAAGAACAAAGGAATTTTTTACTACAACATTTCTTTGTGAATGAAAGTTAGCACATGTTAGATTTATGATTTATTTAACCACATTGTCATCAAATACAATTCATCATAAAGGAAAAACTAACGCATGTTTAAATTTCATCTAGCACCAGCACAACGACATTTCATACAACAACATTGCACAAAAAATGAAAGCCAACACTTTCCATTTAGCACAAGAACAAGGCCATTTATAACAACAAAATTGCGTGGTGAATAAAAGCTAACATGTATTAGCTTTCCTATCGGTACAACCACAGTGACATTAAATACATTGCACCATGAAAAAATTCTAACACATGTTAGCTTTTCTTCTAGCACAATCCTGAGGGAATTTCTTACAACAACATTGCTTGGTGAATGAAAGCTAACACATCTTATATTTTTGACCGATACAACCACATTGTCATCAAATACATTGCACCATGAATGAATTCTAACTCATGTTGGATTTCCTTATAGCACAAGCATAATGACATTTCTTACAACAACATTGCACAATGAAAAAAAGCTAACACGTTTTAGCTTTCTTTCTAGCACAAGCACAAGGAAATTTCTAACAACAACATCGCGTCGTGAATGAAAGCTAAAGATGTTAGCGTTCCAATTGATATAACCAAATTTCCATCAAATACATTGCGCCATTAAGAAAATATAACGTATGTTAGCTTTCCTTCTAATATAAGCATAAGGAAATTTCTAAAAACAACATTGTGTGGTGAATGAAAGTTAACACATGTTAGATTTCCTAACAATACAAGCACATGGCCATCAAATCCATTGCACCATGAATGCATTCTAACACATGTTATCTTTCCTTCCAGAAAAAGAACAAAGACATCTCTTACAATAACATTGCTTGGCGAATGACATCTAATGCATGTTATCTTTCCAACTAGTACAACCACATTGCCATAAAAAACAATGCACCATGAAGGAAAAACTAATGGATGTAAGCCTTCCTTCTAGTACAAGTACAAAACCATTTTTTACATTTTTACATGATGAATGAAAGTTAACACATTCTTTCTAGCACAAGCACAAGGGAATTTCTAACAACAACATTGAATGGTGAATGAAATATAACACATGTTACCTTTCCTACCAACATAACCACATTGTCATCAAATACATTGCACCATGACATAATTCTAACGCATGTTATCTTTCCTTCTGGCACAAGCACAAGGGCATTTCTTACAACAACATTGCTTGGTGAATGAAAGCTACTACATGTTGGGTTCGTTACTGGTATAGCCACATTGTCATCAAATACATTGCACCATGAAGGAATTCTAACACATGTTGGATTTCTTTCTAGCACAAGAACAAGGACATTTCTTACAACAACATTGCATAGTAAATAAAACCTGTCAAATGTTGGTTTTCCTTCCAGCAAAAGCATAAGGGAATTTCTAACAACCGCGTCGCATGGTGAATGAAAGCTAACATGTGTTAGTTTTTCAATCAATATAACCACATTTCCATCAAATACATTGTGCGATGAAGGAAATTTAATGCATGTTAGCTTTCCTTATAGCATAATCACAAGGGAATTCTAACAACATGATTGAAATCTAACACGTGTTAGTCTTCCTACCAATACAACCACATTACCATCAAATACATTACACCATGAAGGAATTATAACACATGTTAGCTTCTCTTCTAGCACAAGCTCAAAGGTATTTCTTACAACAACATTGCTTGGTGAATGAAAGCTAACACGTGTTAGCTTTCCGACTAGTAAACCACATTATCATCAAATACATTGCACCATGAAGGAATTGTAACGCATGTTGGATTTCCTTCCTGCACAAGCACAAGGACATTTCTTACAACAACATTGCATAATGAACAAAATCTAACACATGTTAGCTTTCCTTCTAGCACAACCACAAGGGAATTTATAATAATAACATCACATGGTGAATGAAAGCTAACATATGTTAGCTTTCTAATTGATATAACCATACTTTCATGAAATAAATTGCACCATGAAGCAAAACTAAATCATGTTAGCTTTCCTTCTAGCATGAGCACACAACAGTTTATAACAACAACATTGCATAGTATTAAAACTAACACATGTTAGTTTTCCTACCAATACAACCACATTTCTATAAAATACATTGCACCATTTAGCTTCTCTTCTAGCACAAGCACAAAGGTATTTCTTACAACAACATTGCTTAGTGAATGAAATAGAATGTGTGTTATCTTACCGACTAGTAAAACCACATTGCCATCAAATATAATGCACCATGAAGGAAAAACTAATGCATGTAAGTCTTCCTTATAGTAAAAACACAACATCATTTCTTACAACAACTTTGCATAATGAATGAAACGTAACACTTTCCTTTTAGGACAAGCACAAGGGAGTTTCTAAACAAAATTTGCATGGTGAATAAAATCTAGTGTGTGTTATATTTCCTTCCAACACATCCACATTTCCATCAAATACATTGGACCATGAAGGAATTCTAATGCATGTTATCTTTCCTTCAAGCACAATCACAAGAGAATTTCTTACAACAACATTACTTGGTGAATGAAATCTAATGCGTGTTAGCTTTCCGACCAGTACAACCACATTGCCATCAAATACATTGCACCATGAAGGAATTATAACACATGTTGGCTTTCCTTCTAGCACAATCACAAGGACATTTATTACTACAACATTGCATAGTGAAAAAAATCTATCAAATGTTATCTTTCATTCTAGCACAATCACAAGTGCATTTCTAACAACCACATCGTGTGGTGAATGAAAGATAACATGTGTTATATTTCCAATCTATATGATCACATTGCCATCAAATACATTGCACCATGAAGGAAATCTAATGCATGTTAGTTTTCCTTATAGCATAAGCACAAGAAATTTCTAGCAACAACATTCCATGGTGAATGAAAGCTAACCCATGTTTTCTTTCTAACCGATTCAAACACATTGTTTTCAAATACATTGCACCATGAAGGAAAGCTAACACATGTTTGATTTCCTTCTATCACCAGGACAAGGGAATTTATAACAACAACAGTTTGTGGTGAATGAAAGCTAACGCGTGTCATATTTCCTACTGATACAACCACATTTCCATCAAATACACTGCACCATGAAGGAATTTAACACATGTTAGATTTCTTTCTATCACAAGAAAAATGACATTTCTAATAACAACATTGCAGGGTGAATGAAAGCTAACGCGTGTTAGATTTCCTACCTATACAACCATATTTCCATTAAATGCATTGCACCATGAAAAAAATCTAAAGCATATTAGTTTTACTTATAGCACAAGAACAAGGGCATTTCTAAATACAACATTGAGTGGTGAATGAAATCTAGTGCGTGCTAGTTTTTTTACTAGTACAACAACATTTCCATTAAATACATTGTAGTATGAAGGAATTCTAACACATGTTGGTTTTACTTCTAGAACAAAGCATAAGGGAACTTCTAACAACAACATTAGATGGTGAATGAAAGGTAACATGTGTTAGCTTTCCTACTGAAACAAACACATTGCAATCAAATACATTACACCATGAACGAAAGCTAATGCAGGTTAGCTTTTCATTTTAGCACAAGAACACGAGCATTTATAACAACAACATTGAAAAATGAAGAAAAGATAACACGCATTATATTTCTTTCTAACATGGGCACAAGGGAATTTCTAAAAACAACATTGGATGGTGAATGAAATAAAACTTGTGCTAACTTGAGTGCATGAAATCCATGCACGATCTTAAAAAATGGGACTGCAAACACAATCAACAATGTAGCCACCACCCTGTAGAAGTGATTGAGTTGTACAATACATACAATAAATGATATGATATTATTCCTTTAATGAATGGGACTAACTACTATATACAACTAACAGACATGCATTGAATCCAATAGCTCTAAAGAAGGAATGATGATATCTATGTGGCAATAGGATGATGTTGTACTATAATTAGAAGATGTCCTAGATGGACCAACAATAAAGAATGTACATAGTAATCACGATGCATTTAAATGTTTCTTGTGATTCATCATATATAATAGGTTTGAGAAACATGATAATATACCACACAGATATTATCAATAGGTTCATTGAGTTATTGATTTAGGAACATACCATAATCAAGTCAACATCAAAGTATTTACAGGGACCAATTCTTCTTTGAGGTGGATACAGATGATGAACCAGGTTAGAACATGAAAGGGCTTTAAGTTGACTGAATGAATTATGATAAAGGAATAAGGGATCCTTATTTGTTTAACCAACCATGCAAATATAATAGAACAATGAGTGTATTATGAGAGAGAGAGTGTTATGAGATACCTTTTCCTTTGATCCCAAAAGTAATATTTCCATTTCTTTTTATTTTATTTTTCTTTTCATCATTTTTTATTTTTGCATGATTAACGGTTTGAAGGATACCAACCCTGGTTTTATACCTTTCAGATATAAGTGATGAGACTACCTTAGCTCTACTACCAGCAAGTGTCCATATCCCTAACAAAGTTGCCTCGGTAAAGCAGTTTCATGCAAATAGGCCTTTCCCCGCTGCTAGTCAAGCATCCATAACCCCAACACAGATTAACTATTCCTTCAACCATTAACCATTTTATTTTTATAGGGAATTTATTTGGATCTCATGAAAGTAATGTCTCATTTCTAGAGTTTCCTTGTTATGATATCCATCCTCAAGGAGCATAACTGAGAACCTCCTGGATTAGGATTCTCTACTTGTAGTTATTCTTGACTATTAACAACCAACCATGAGGATCTACCTGAAAGTATCATGTACTAAGGATTCACTACAACAGAGCAACCCAATACACATAAGAGAGACAATAAGTATCACATAGGGTGACATATCCATAAAGAGGGAGAGCACAAGTCAAACCCAATCAAATTTAAACTGTTAGGAAGCAAACCAAATGTGGTGCGATATGGATGATATGTAGAATGTCAGAAATGAAACCAAAGAAGGGGAAATAGTCCTTGCAAAACCAAGAGTCATATAGGTTCATGGTATGTAAGTAAATCAAAACCCCTTCACCCTCATCATTGTATGACTAGTACTACTAGATATACTCATCAAAATAGTAAAAACTATCATACCATAGAAGTGAAGTACAACATCCATGAGTATATCATCATCAATAGAGCATGGTGTAGTAGTAATATGGAATCATAATACATCATTTCATCACTCATATCATGGAAGGTCCCATCAATAGTAAAAGAAAACCATAAGATCTAGGATATGTCAACAAAAGTGAATATAAACATAAGTAGCAGTATGCCAATATAGTATGCAACATAACAAGAACATCAAAGACAACATCTCTGCATCCAATTCCTTGATGAGTGGAGGGGTCATAGAGGAAATAATCCTAGAATTTTTCATTGTAGTCTACCAAAGTGGAGCAATTTTTGATGATTCTGAGATGTTTTGTCCTTCTCTAGGAGTATGGGCCCATGCACTTGATAAAAAAAATGAAATGTGAAATGGAAGGTTTCATTCCACAAAATTTCTCATAGGGAGGCTTACCTTGATCCACACGAGTAGTCATTTAATTGATAATTGTGAGTTGCACCAACAAATTCTTCCCCCCAAAGCTGCATAAGCTTCATTTCCTTGGAGTGAAGCATGCATCAATCCATATCCATAATAGCCCTATTCTTCCATCTACCCACTTCATTGTTTTGTGGAGTGTGGGGAATAGTCTATTGCAAAGAAATACCATAAAAATGAGAAAGGATTGGAAAGATTTACAAGTATACTATCCTATTCCATTAGTCTCAATACACTCTATCTACTTAATCTTTCTCTTTCTTTTATTTTCAACTAATTATTTCAATTAGTTGAGTTTCTCAACCCTTCCTCCTTGGAGTGAATGGTGTATATCCAAATGAAGCAATAAATGTCATCAATAAATGTAAGGAAGTACTTAGCTACCCTAATCTAATGGGTGGCATTGTTAGGATTATTAATCCTCCCTTGTACAAATTTGGTCATATGTCTAAACC
>LPNX010830422.1:27854-45881 GCA_001517045.1 Pseudotsuga menziesii | reverse complement strand
AGCCTTTTGCACTGTTTCATTCTTCAATTGTTGAGTAAATTGTGAGATCTTCTTTGTGAGTTTTGTTTTTGTCTACAGATCTATATGCTCAAATTTACAGGCATATGCCCACAAACCACTATGAATTAGCTCAAACTACTGAGAAGCTAACCTCATTGTCCTTAGGAAAGAAATCTTGATGTTTTTTCCCCAAAACACACCCTTCATAGAAAAAACTAACTAGTACAATCTATGGAAGGTTATCAACCATGTGTAGACAATTCATATGGTGCAAAGATCCAAAATTGTTATGACCAAGGAGTTTATGCTACAGCATGTTGGTGTCATCGGTATTGGTAATCATATCAATAAACACTATTTTTTTTAGCGAAGGAGTATTTCCTATTTTATACATATCATTGAATCCATCAAAATATCCAGTGGCAACTGTTAGCATGAATATTTACACATCAATATTTTGGTTTCTGGGAGCGTGATGGCCCAAAATTTAAAGAAAACACTGACAAAAGTTCTGCATCCACTAGTATTTTGACCAAAGTCTCATTTTTTTGTGTCAACCTAGTCATTTTCTCTTTTTATAAATCTTTATTTTTGGGAAGTATCATGGTTTGGTTTGAATATTTGTTTAAAAGGACTAAGTCTCCGCTTGTTGATGAATTCATCGAGCCACACCAAGTAATGTATTTGATATATCCAAGTTTACCTGATGGTTTAATTGATTTAAAATCCAATGAAATTACCCTTATTATGTCCCCTGACAGGGGAATATTGTTTTCACGAAGGTGGTATTATTCATGTTGGTGAAAGTAATTTTTTTGTATTTTTAAATTCAATACTATAGTCTATAATTTTTACATTATTTTATTAACTATTCTTCATAAATGGGATTGGTTCGTACATATGATCTCAACCTCGTAAAATGGTGTCCAGTACATGGCAGTGGGATGAGGTCATCATGCATTTATTAAGATCTTGGTGCAGGAGCTCATTCATTAAAACCACAATGACAGAAAGTGACACATTCAAAGCAGGTTTAATCATACCCTCCGTCTGGTTGCATGATTGAACAAGAGACATCCAGGGTAAAGCGAGTCTCTCTGTTGTAGGAGACACAATCAAATATGGCTAAGTCTTTAATATACCTTCGATTCGCGAGCTAACCAAACAAGAAACTGGGTAATTGTCTATGTATCACTGGATCAGGTATGCAACCATGTATGTAACACTGGATCCATGTATGCAACTGTGTAATTGTCTATTTACTAATTTTGCAACCTTTTACCAAATATTTGACATATCAACAACATAATAACATATATATAGTTTGGTCCAGCTGTCTTGCACACCCTTTAATGAACCATTGCAGTTAATCACATTTTTAATAGGCAATCATAATTTTTTAAGCGTATTAAAAGATCATCCTTCTATTTTTTTTATGAGTCATTTAATTAACACTCACACACTCTCCTAAATCAATACGTCTCCACACATAAATTAGGGTTATACGTAAATCTCTTAAAAAAATAATTAAAAAATTGATACCTTTGTCATGAATCAGACCTTTCATAGTGAGAAATTATGGTAGACTGGTTGAAATGAGTGCAGATGTAACTGATTCATGTTTTTAATATTTAGTCCCTGTCGATGTAACATGTAACATACCCAAACAACCTGACTAAAATGTATATATATAAAAAAATTCTTTCATACAAGTCCTGGGCTATGTCCCCTTTCATATCATTCATTCTTAAGCTTGATTGTTTTCTGTAACAGTCACTCCACAACTAACAGGTCATTTCCACAACTAGAAAATTCCTTTCTTAATTAAGAAGACCTTTCTACAATTTCGCATCCACAATGTAGATTGCAAATTGCAGAGACCACATATTACTTTCTATTTTCCTTTCTCACTTTATTCCTTCCACATTCCACCTTCCACATTTTGCAGGCCTGACTCTAGGTTGCGGAAAACCCATATTACTTTATATTTTCATTTTTGCCTTATTCCTTCCACATTATGCAGGGTGGACTTTGGGTTGCGGAAAACCCGTATTAATTTATATTTTCTCGTTCTCCTTCTTCCTTCTGCATTCTATTGGGCAGACTCTCGGTTGCGAAAACACTTAAGATCGTTAGATTTTGACTTCTTCTGCCACCCAAATCCTTCCACACCGTTCATTCCTTGCGGAATCATTCTGAACCATCGATCTAGTGCGATGGAGAGGATGTGACACTATAACCAGGCATCTATCTCCATGAACATAAGAAAAATGCATTGGAAGTAAAATACATATATAGATGCATAAGGCAGGAAAATACAACATAAGTAAATATCTACTTGAACCTCTAACAAGAATTCAATATATTCATAATCATTATTAAAACATATACATTGCAGAATTAATACAAGAGAGTACTTATCTTGAAAATGAGCTTCCACAAGCAACTAGCTATGCCGCTGCAATGTTCCACCCAACCTTAGGATAGTTGTGCTCATCAATATCTCAACACAACTACCACCGTTGAGTTGGGCATTATTTCCACAAGGAAAAAGGGAACAACATGCTCATAGATAGCCAAATACACACCAAGTTTCACCCTAGCCAATCCACAATTGGGTTTGTCAGGTTTCTAAGGAAGTGGAAAGGAAGAATTTCTAAGCTAGTGAGCTCAGCGACAGAGCTATGGGTACCTTTAAAATATCTATCTCGCTTAGTCTCCACAATACCTACACACCTAACACAAGGAATTATTCCCTTCACTACTACAAAGTCCATCAGGACATACCTTCCCTTATAGTGTTATCCAAGGTGTGCATAGAAGAGTAGCCAACCCCTTTTGCTCTTTTGTGAGGTTTCTCCCTTCACTAGGTTTATCAAGACAATTCTGGTCCTCTTCCACTCCTCATTCTTACTCATAGTTCAAACCAAATCAATGATGAACATAACAACAAAACACAAGTGTTAGGTATGAAGAAAAACGTTTTGGTCTTGGGATGCCCAAGATGGGGTTTCCATTAGTCTCAGAAGTTGTGGGCAGCCAAAAACAAAATGGTAGATGGGGAATCAACCCTGGGAGAGAAAATTCAATTTTAGAAAATGTTTATAGGCCTTGTAGGGGCAGAAACTACCTCTATAAACCCCCAAATAATGAATCTCTTCTTCCCATCCACTGTGAAACAAAAAAAATAGATTTTTGATCCATGGAAGAATGAAGGAAATGCATAAAAACTTGAAGAAAATTCCCTAGATAGCTCCAATTGCGTGAGGAAGTGAAAATCATTGCTCAAGGAATGGATTGGCAAACATTTATGGGTTTTTTCTTTCCAAATAAGAAAAAAATACGATTTCCCATCATTCATGGTTTTCCATACACGAAATTCGTTGCCATACCTCTCCATTTCCAATGCATTAACTCCCTCAACCAACTCTTGGAAGAATTAAATGGTTGGGTGCATAAGTCAGAATGGGTAGTTTAGGGTTTATGGGCCCTCTCATTGACATTTGGCTTAATCCTATTGGTTTAAGGGTTTGGATAATTTCCCTCCCTATTCCTTGTGAAAATCATGCCCCCATCTCTTGTTGTATTGCATAGTTAGTTGTGGGTATTTTATTAAATTGCATATTCACATGATGTCTCAATTTATATTGTGACTAGCTAACACGAGAACCATAGGAATTGATTTTAATTTTCGATACATAAAATGCTATATCGATAGTGGGGCCTTGGCCTTGAGCTCCTCACCATGATTTAATAACGATATTTAAATCATGTATAATTTTAATGTAATAGGGTCAAAATCGAGATATTAAATTCCCCTCCCCCTTACATTAGCACTGTCCTTAGTGCTCTGCAAAATTGAACAAAAATGGATGTGCCACTCTCATGGAATCCTCCAGCTCCCATGCAGCCTCGGTGGGACCGTAGTGCTTCCATTGCCCCTTTACCATTCCAATGGATTGGTTATGGAGCACTGTTACCTTCTTGTCTAGGATGCACAATGGCTCAGTTTGGAACTCTCCCTCATGTCCAACCTAGATCACATCCCAATTAATCACATGGTTAAGATCATGTACATATTTCTTAATCAAAGAGACATGAAAAAACATTATGAGCTCTAGTGCTAGAAGGAAATGCATATCTATATGCAACTGGCCCTATTCTTTCAAGCACTTCAAATGGTCAATAATATCTAGGTGATAGCTTGGAACAAATCCCAATATTCCAGGAACTCTTCATTGGCCTCACTCTAAGATAAACATGATCCCCAAGAATGAACTCCCTAGGCACTCTATGTCTATCTGCATAACTTTTATGTCTATCTTGGGTTGCTTTTAAGTTCTTTTTTATCTTTGCAACCTCTTGTTCCATGTCCTTAAGCAATTCTGGACCAAGGATAATTCAATTCACTAGATTATCCCAAGTCACTGGTGTCCTACATCTTCTTCCATATAAAGCCTCATATGGACTCTTTCCCAATAATGTTTGTTTCTAGTTATTATATGCAAAATCTACCAAGTGTAAATAATCCTCCCACTTGGATGGTTTGTCCATTACATACATGTGAAGCATGTCTTCAAGCACCTAATTTACTCTCTTTGTTTGTCCATCAGTTTGAGGATGGTAGGAAGTGCTAACATTCATCTTTGTACCCAAATTTGCAAAAGGACCCTTCCAAAAATTTGATGTAAATTTGGTATCTCTGTCAGAAATTATTGCCTTAGGAAATCCATGCAATTTGAAAATTTCCTTCCTGAAAATATTTGCAATGGCATCAACTTTATATGTGGACTTGATCAGTATAAAATGCGATGCATTTTTTAACTTATCCACCACAACCATGATGGAATCATGTTGTCTCATAGTCATTGGAAACCCTGTAGTAAAATCCATGGAAATGAATTCCCATTTCCATTCCTAGATTGGCAAAGGTTGTAACAAACCTACTAGGTGTTGATGTTCAACCTTCACTTGCTGACATTTCATGCACTTTGAAATATACTTAGCAATGTCATTTTTCATCCCTGACCAAAATACTTCTTCTGGTTGTAGCAATTGTTTTCTGATATCCTGGGTGACTAGAATATGAATCTTGATGGATTTCATCTATAACAATGGTCCTCAAGTCTGCCACATTTGGAATATAAATTCTATTCTTATAAGTAAGAAGTTCGTATCCTTCCAATTGATATCCTTTGTACTTCTTTTCAAGGTTTTGTTGCTGCAAATTGTCCTTTCTCTGTATGTACACTTCATCCTCAAAAATATGATTAATAATTTGCTGCCTCAAATCTGGTTGGAAAGTACTAGGAGATGCCACATGCATTTCATCTACCTTCCTACTGAGTGCATTAACCACCTAATTTCCTTTTCCTTTTATGTGTTTGATTTCAAAATCAAATTCACCCAAAAATTCCAAACATCTAGCTTGCCTAGCATTTAAAGTTGGATGATCAAACAAGTATTTTAGACCACAATGTCCTGTCCTTAGCTCAAATTTCCTTCCCATTAAGTAATTTTTCCACATATTTAGAGCATGTATTATGGGTACAAGTTCTAAATAATGAGTAGCATAGCTCTTCTCATTCTCCATCAATTTTCTTAACTCATAGCATACCACGTGGTTTTCTTGCATAAGAACACCTCCAATTCCTTGATTTCATGCATGGGTACATACCAAAAAGTCTTTTTTAGGTCTGCAATTTTCAAAATTGGTGCACTCGTAAAAATATTCTTCAACTGCTGGAAGCTTTCCTCACATCTTGGTGTCCATTCAAACTTTATCCCCTTCTTTTTCAAGGAAGTAATTGAATGTGCGACCTTGGAGAATCCTTCAATGAACCTCCTGCAGTACCTGACAATTCCCATAAACGATCTCACATCTGTCACATTTATTGGAGTTGGCCAATTCATAATGGCCTCAATCTTCTTAGGGTGCAGATATATCCCTCGTCTAAGATAATGTGACTCAAATAATTAATTTTATCTTTATAAAAGTCACATTTGCTCAACTTTGCATACACCTTAATCTCCCTTAGTAATTGCAGTTCCATTCTCAAATTTTCTTCATGCTTTTCTTCATTCTTAGAATAAATAAGAATGTCATATAGGAAGACAAGAACAAATTTGTCCAGATACCTGTTAAAAACACTATTCATGAGACACGTGCATTTGTGAGACCAAATGGTACCACCACAAACTCATAGTGCCCACAGCTGGTTCTAAAGGTCGTCTTATGAATATCTTCGTCTTTGATTCTGACCTGATGGTAACCAGACCTCCAGTCATTTTTTTAAAATACCTTTGCTCCTCTCATTTGATCAAAAAGGTCATTAATTCGAGGTAATGGGTATTTATTCTTCACAGTAACTTTGTTCAACTTCTTGCAGTCAATACATAACCCGAGTGTGCCATCTTTATTTTTCACATATAGAACTAATTCTCCCCATGGGGACACACTCGACCTGATATATTTCTTTTCCAACAACTCTTGTAACCGCATTTTCAGCTCTAGCAATTCTGGTGTGCTCATCCGATAAGGTGTCTTGGACACTGGTGCGGCTCCCAGCACAAGGTCAATTGTAAGATCAATGGCTCTATTTGGAGGAATTCCCAAAATATCATCAGGAAAAACATCCGTAAATTCTTGCAATACATGATAGTCCTTCAACTTAGGAGTTTCATTTTATGTTGCCTCGAAAACATGTGCTGCATACAATTGACAAACTTTCCTACATAACTTCTTCAACTACATTGTTGAAACTTGCCTAACAAAATCACCTTTGGAATGCCTCTTACAACCCTTGGGTTTCCTTCTTCATCCATGCATTCAAATGTCTTGTTGTAGCAGTCAAGCTTAATCTTTTGTGCTTCTAACCAGTCCATTCCAATGAAAATATCATCAGAACCAAGGGGAAAAATATTCAGGTTTGCATAAGTGAATATCCCATCCATATCTAATAGACATTTCTCTACAATTTCACTAACTTTTCTCTTGGTTCCAGTGGCTAGTTGATCTAACCATGATTCACTATGGTTTAATTTCTTAAAATAACAAATCTCAACAATTTTAGGAGTGATATAATTGTGAGTAGATCTAGGGTCAATCAAAATAGAAATAGATTGCTTAGCAATCTTACCTTCAACTTCAACCACAATTGATTGATAATTTTCTTGGTGCTCCTCTAGTGTTGCATAGATTCTAGGTATGACCATAGCCAATTGACCCACAGTTTCCACTCCTTAGATGTTGTGAACTTGACTTACATTCCCATTCTGACATGGACAGTTCCTAAGCATATGGTATCCTCCACATCCGCAACATTGAAGTTGTTCTCTTGGCTCATTTGTATCTCTTGTCTTGTCTCCCATTATTCTGGCTGGCTTAGTTACAGCTTGTGATGGCTACCTTTGTTGATTTTAGAGGTGAGGGGATTTGAAGCCTTTCTTCCTTTGGTCAAACTTCTCATTCTTCTTGTCCTTCCATGCCTTATGGAAATCAGGTTTGCTTTTGTTTTGATCATAGAAATATGTGTTCTTCCTTATTGCCTCTTCTAGGGTTCGAGGCTCATCAAATTCAATCCTATCTTTATATTCCTAAGGTATCACACTTAGAAAATGTCAAGTTTTCACCTTATCATCTCGAATATACCTGACATACCTCAACAGTTCCAAAAATTTGTTTTCATATTCTTCCATGGTCAATTGTCCCAATTTCAGCTCATGGAACTCTTTAATCTTATCACCA
This sequence comes from Pseudotsuga menziesii, assembly GCA_001517045.1. Taxonomy (NCBI): domain Eukaryota; kingdom Viridiplantae; phylum Streptophyta; class Pinopsida; order Pinales; family Pinaceae; genus Pseudotsuga; species Pseudotsuga menziesii. The sequence continues at coordinate 38,134 of LPNX010830422.1, read as the reverse complement.
TAATACCTATCATAGAGGTACTTCTGCTTGAAATATTTCTTGAACTGTTTCCACACAATCTTTCTTTCATTGATCTTCTTCACTTTCTTGAGGTGCTCCCACCATATAGATGCTCTTTCATTTAAGTTGAAGATGGATACCCTTTCCTTCATATTTCTAGAGTAGTCTTGGACTTGGAAATACTTTCTCATCCCAGTAAGCCAAGCTTCAACTTCTTGACCATATTCTACCTCACAATCAAATGTAGGAGGCTTTACTTTCTTAAATTCCCCATACGAATTATTCTTGTAATGTCTTTTCCTCTTTCTCCTGTGAGATGAAGAGCTTAAACCCCCAATGGATTATTCAGAGTCATATGATCCACTAGAAGATATTTATGGAGTATATGTTCTATCTCTATAAACGCTTTTTGAGCTAGTGGACCTCTTGCAGGAATTTCTCCTTGAATTGCTCCCACTCCCTTCTTGACTTGTTGTCTAATGCCCAAAGTTTATCTTCCTTTGGATGTCTATCAAAATTTGTAGTATGGATGCATTCAACTGATTTTGTTCTTCCTGAGATTTAATCATCCTTTCATTATCTTCTCTGCAACTTTGCAACTCCACCCTTAGGATCCTCATGGTGGCTGCAACATTTGGGGGAGTCTCTTGATTCCTTCTCATATTGGATTCTGTTTCAACAATCTCAACTTGTATTTTCTCTCCCATGTCATCTATCTTGGGCTCATAGGGATCCTTTGAATCATCCATGATGTTGATCTTCTTGTCCCAATGAAGAACAAATTTTCCAAACTGCATTATACAATATGTCTCCTTTTATGTGACTATGATTCTACAAAATGTGTTCATAAACACAATTGTTAGCTGCATGATATTCTCATAAATTTATAAATTACTTGTCGACTATTTTGCTACATCTTTCTCTCTACAAAATATTCAAGTTATCCCATTTAGGCCCGATGTTGTAACATGTGGATCTGATTTAAACATCCCAAACAAAAATTTTATGGTTAAAACAAAGTTTTTACATAATGCAGCGAAACTACATGTTCCCAAAAGGAGACAAGGCTAAGACCTGTAGCTTTGATATCATATTGTAACATACCCATACAAACTGACTAAAATGTATATATATATAAAAATTCTTTTATACAAGTGATGAGCTATGTATCCCCTATATCATTCATTCTTAAGCTTGATTGTTTTTTGTAACATTCATTCCACAACTAATAGGTCCTTTCTGCAACTAGAAAATTCCTTCCGCAATTAACAGGACCTTTCTGCAATTCTGCAATTCTGCTTTCGCAATGCGGATTGCAGAACCCTCATATTAATTTCTATTTTCTTTTCTCACTTTTCTCCTTCCACATTCCGCCTTCTACATTTTTCAAGGCGGACTTCGGGTTGTGGAAAACCCATATTACTTTATATTTTCTTTTTCGCCTTCCTCCTTTCCCCTTCTTCCTTCCACATTTTGTAGGGTAGACTTTGGGTTATGGAAAACCCATATTACTTGATATTTTATTTTTATCCTTCCTCGATCCTCCTTCTTCCTTCTGCATTCCACATGGTGGAATCCGGGTTGCAGAAAACCCATATTACTTTATACTTTCTCTTCAACCTTTCGTGCTCCACAGGGCGGACTCCGGGTTGCACAAACACTTAAGATCATTACATTTTGACTTCTGATTCCATCAAACTCCTTCCGCACCATTCATTTTTTGTGGAATCAACCCCGACCGTTGATCTACTGTGATGGAGAGGACACAACGCTATAACCGAACATCTAGCCCCACGAACATAAGCAAAATGCATTGGAAGTGAAAGACATATGTAGACGTATAAGGTAGAAAAATGCAGTGGAAGTAAATCTCTACTTGAACCTGTAACAAAAATTCAATACATTCATAATAATTATTAAAAAAAATACATTGTAGAATTAATACAAGAGAGTACTTATCATGAAAATGAGCTTCCCCGAGCAACTAGCTATGTCGCTCAAATGTCCCACCCAACCTTAGGCCAGTTGTGCTCATCAATCTCTCAACAAAATTACCACCCTCAAGTTTGGCATGACTTCCACAAGGAAAAAGGGAACAACAAGCTTAGACATAGCCAAATACACACCATGGTTCAACCAATCCAATCCACAATTGGGTTTATCAGGCCGCTAAGGTAGTGGAAAGGAAGAATTGCTAAGCTAGTGATCTTGACCACGGATCTATGGGTACCTCTACAAGATCTATCTAGCTTGGTCTCTACAATACCTATACACCCAACACAAGGAAGTATTCCCTTCACTACTACATAGACCCTTGGGCCATACCTTCCCTTCTAATTTTCTCCAAGGTGTGCATAGAAGAGTAGCCAACCCCTTTTGATATTTTGCGAGGTTCCTCTCTTCACTACACTTATCAATCGAATTCTGGTCCTCTTCCACTCCTAATTCTTACTCACAGTTTAGACCAAAACAAGGATGTGCATAAAAACAAAAAACAATTGTTGGGTATAAAGAAAAACGTTTTGGCTGTGCCATTCCCAAGATGGGGTTTCCGTTAGTCTCAAAAGTCGTGGACAACCAAAAATGAAATGGTAGATGGGGAATCAACCCTGGGAGATCAAGTTCGATTTCAAAAAATGTTGATGGGCCTTACAGGGGAAACTACGACCTCTATAAACCCCCAAATCGTGAATCTCTTCTTCCCATCCACTATGCAACAAAAAAACGGATTTTCCATCCATGGAAGAATGAAGGAAACATAGAAAAACATGAAGAAAACGCCCCAACGAGCTCCAGCTGCATGAGGAAGTGAAAATTATTCCTCGAGCAATGGATTGGCACACATTTCTCGGTATTTTCTTACCCCATAAGCAAAAATACAATTTCCCAGAATTCATGGTTTTCCATACACGAAATTGGTTGCCATACCTCTCCATTCCAAATGCATTAACTGTCTCAACCAACTCTCAAAAGAATTAAATGAGTGGGTAAATATGTCAAAATGGGTAGTTGAGGGTTTATGGGTCCTCTCAATGACATTTGTCTTAACCCTATTGGCTCAAGGGTTTAAATAATTTCCGTCTCTATTTCTTGTGAAAATCATGCCCCTATCTCTTGTTTCATTGCATAGCTAGTTGTGGGTATTTTATTAAATTTCATAGTCACATGATGTCTCAATTTATATTGTGCTTGGCTAACATGAGAACCATAGGAATCAACTTCAATTGTTGATGCATAAAACACTAAATCAATGATGAGGTCTTGGCCTTGAGCTCCTCACCCTAATTTAAGAACAATATTTACATCATTTACAATTTTAATGCAATAGAGTCAAAATCGAGATATTACATAACAATATAGTGTGAGTACTATGAAGTAATCAACATAAAGGGGTCAAGTAATTACGCAGAAACAAAGATATCTATCTAACAAAAAAACTATAGGATTTCTAATATTAGCTCAGTTGGTAGAGAGGAGGACTGTATTGGTATTGAAAGTCTCTCAGTGGAATCCTTAGGTCGCCCTCAAGTTGGATATTGTCATTCTACATTTTCGTTCATTTCATCTCATATTTTGACAAACACTCAAAAATTTACAGTTGGTAGTTTCTTTTCTTTGTTTAGTTAAGATCATATGAATCCTTTTAGTTATGAAAAGGCCATTTCACCGCTTGTTTTCTACGAATTTCAAAAAACGGATTTGTGGATGGCTCGGGAAAATTCTGCGGAGGTCCATTGGTTGAGTTTTCCTTATTATTCTTGTCATCTCATTGTCCTGCAATCGTTGCATAAGTTGTTTAGTAATTCAAGGGTTTCAGAAAATTATGTGTATGTACCCAATTGATCAACAATAAATATTTACGAAACAGTAGTCTCATCAATCAAACCAAAACAATCATGATTTTCCATGTTTTCTTTCCATTTTAGTGGAATGTGTTGACCTCCTTTATAAGAAATGGGACATGTTGGTGCCATTTTACATGGAATCATTCTAAATTTAAGTTTATTAGTGCTGGCGACATATATTAGCAACTCATCTTTGCACCGGCTTATTTCCATTTACATGGACAAATTTGAGTAAGTCAAAGGCAATAAATAAGCTCGCACTACTTGTCAGAGAAACTATGTTGTATTTACTACTTACATACCAAAACATTTATATAGTGTCTTTGTCATATTTCTGGAAATAATAGTTTGTCTCCAATTTACACTGATAATTGCTCCAAAAATGTGTTATATTTTTAAAAACTCTGTATTTTGGAACGTAGTGCTCGCTTGACCTCGGGAAAGAAAAGTGATGGTATTTATATATTTAATGCATCTCACACATAAGATTTTCGTGTGAACATTGCATCCAAATCCATAGATATGATTCATTTCCTTTCTCGTTATAGTATATGAAGTTCGTCTTCTATCGTCCATTCCTTTTGGGTTTCTATTTCTTTTCCTTGAGTCTGCTTATCCTTCTTTATCCTCTCCATCTTTTCCATCATCTGGGTATATGACCAGGTTCTCTTGTAAATGTTTTCTTGAGGCTATCTTTAATGTGTGTATGGCCAGGTATATCCAAGTACAAAACAATGGTTAGTAGTTATCTTGTATGGATCATGTATTTTAAACCTTTCATATCTAAAATGGTTAGTAGCTATCTTGTATGGATCATGTATTCTAAACCTAAAATTAAACAAAGAAAATATTGCTCAAAGAATGTCAAAGAATATCCGATCCAAGGTCGAGCTACACAAATTTAGTTTGGCTATGTCTCAGGTTGATTATTGTCATGCTTTAATGTTATCATTGATCTACCTTCAACACTTTTCAATTCCATTTGCACAATGTTTAAGCCTCCCTTAAATTCTTATTTCTTTGTGACATGGGCTACCCAATTATCAGTTCCCAATAAAATGCCAATTTCTTTCACTTAATCCATTAAATTGATTTCTAGTTTAGATATAATTGTTTGCATTTATGATAGTTTCCCTTATCTTCCCTCCATAAATTGCAATCAAGGTTTTATTGATAGATTGGATTTGCCAGCTTTTATTACACCTTATCGAGTTTTACCTATATTATCTATTGAGAATAAATTATGTCATATCACCATCCATACCTATTGTGGTATACATTAATTCTCTGAATTCCAACTTTTTCTTTTAACTCCAACAATTTATTACGATCATTGATACAGAGGAAAAATAAAAATTGAAAATTGTTCCACATGAATCCATGCAGAGGAATGGATGTATCTGATTGCCATGTTAATGAGGTATACTAATTTTAATTGCTGGAGAAAAATCTATTGGCAACAACAATCATGAATAGCTTGGACAATTAAACTTTCAAATTAAAACTAAACATATAACAATTCGTATGCTTTCAAAGGCTCATGTCAGATAAGGGTTTAAAGTAGTGCTTCTTTTAATATGCCTAGAAAAAGCAACATTATTGTTGAAAACCTATTCTCTCTCCCAACAACTGGGCCGCGATATAATATATTTAAGTTGTCTCAAATAATGTGCTACGGGATAATTGATCACCGGAGGAGACATGAGAGATACACACTTAAAAAGGGTAAGGAAAAAATATATAATATATTGTTTAATTTAAATACCATTATATTGAAATATGACAATGGATGGTTGTGTTTACATTGTTTTAATGATCAAAGTAGGTCCTTACATTGGTTGTGGAACTATCTAGAACTAACAATCTATCATTATTAATGCTTCAACTATAGATAACAGAGGCTTTATTATCATCAACTTTTAACTTCATATTTCATTGTCAGCGATATCGCAACTCTCTAAATTTACAATTGAAGTTTTGATAAACAATATTCTATTCTGCAAGAGCTCATGTGTACCTTTCTACCATTCTCAAATATCTTCCCGCTAAGGTGCACTTTAATTATTTTTTTGTGAGGTTTGTTATTTTTCTTTGAGAGGTTACCTATTCACTTTCTTTAAATGAACACAACAACTTCGAAAAGCTCACATTTATAATTATAGCAAGCTTAAGAGTGGCAGGTATGGCTACACAATCTTGGAGTGGTTGTCTTTGTTTCATTTGTAGTTCATCTCACTTTTTCTTTTGTTCCAGTATTCTAATTAATTATTGAGAATTATACAGTTGTGCTAGTGGTAATAATAATACCCACTGTGCTCTTTGATTAATAGAGAATTAATTAGGTTTAACTGGAATGCATGCTTGCTTCGATGAGCATCCTTTCTACTCTTAATGAGCATCATTTCTCGCAACAATAGGTGGTAATGTCGGGACATTGCCACCTCATGGATCTAGTTTATATCCCAACGTAAAGTCATATCGAGTAAGCATAATGTTTAAAACAAAAAGTATCATATAACTTTAAAATAAAGGTTTGGTTATTTAATTTATTTCCCAAGTCAAATTTTAATACCAACGTCAAGTCATATATGTTAAAGTGAATGTTTAAAACAAAAATATATATATGACTTTAAAACAAAAATATGTATATGACTTTGAAAAAAAAAGATATAATCCATTTGTCTAATTTTAACACCAGCATCCAAACAAGCAAATATATGACTTTAAAATATATATATTGTCATCTCCCCTCCCGTCAATCTGATGCAAGGGAGGAAACATGACCCAACATCCCCGAGCTTATTTGTCAATCTCAGCCCCATTCATTAGTAAGAAATTCATGGATAAATAAAATCTTATGTGTGCAGATCATTCTTAATAAACAAAACGAAATTACATACTATCCACACTCCATTTCATCATGCATCCCTCATATAAACACAACAGAATCAACATAATAGCACACACGCAGAAGGGAGTACATCAGCCTATTTCCTTCCAGGAAGATTAATGATACAACCATACAATAATCAATCCATTCTCATGCTATGCATAGACTTTGTGTCAACTAGCTTAAGATAATCATATCATTCGAACAACATGAGTAATTAAACATACAGAATAGAACAAAAAATGATCACAATTTAAACCACAGAGAATACTTATCTTTAAGATGGAACTGTCCAAACCACTTATACTATGAAACGAGAACTCGACACAGTTCTCGTTTTTCTCTCTCCTAATTTTAGTAGTTATTTTTACCTCTGTTTCAAAAAGGGTTGATACCAGTATCACACATTTTGATTTTGAGGCTTTTTTTGGGCCTTTGAATCATCTTTATTGTAAAATATTTCTAATTTCTATTTTCAAGTGTGTTTTTTTAGAAATTTAACAAAATAACATACATTTAGAAGCAAGTTATAATGAAAAACTTATACATTTTGGAATTTTTTCTTTAAAATAAGACATTTTTATGGACAAAATAAGACATTTTTATTGACAAAATTGTAAAAAAGTTGAGGAAATAAAGACAATTAAAATCATTTTTAATGGATTTTTAGAGATTTTTTGTATAAAAATGATACTATTTCATATTATTTTTCAAAATGTGATGATTCACATAAATTCAAGAAAAACTATACCATATATTTGTAAATAACATATTAGAAACAATATATAGAGATATTTTATTTCTAAAATAAAATCTAAAAGTAAAAACATTACTATTATATCTTATCAAAAAGTTATCAAATTTAACATTTTCTTTAAGACATGAAACTAATCAACAAACTCTCCTTTCTTCAAACAAACTTCTTGCAATTCATCTGGAAGAACTTGAATAACATTAATTTACATTAATTCTTTGCTTGATGTAATTGCATTGTAGTGGATCATTACCAATGGATATGCAATTTCTTCCTTTCTGTAAGGAACATGTTATTATCGTACCCAATCACCCAAAAAAAAAAAATGGTTAAGTCAAATAGCATAAAGAAGCATACTTAAAAAAAAAATTGAATAAGAAAAAACACAATAAAAGTTGAAATATGTTTTCATATGTAATATCAATTTTTTTTTACCTAAACCCGAGAACAAATCTAGGACCCAATCTCCTTCTCTTGAAAATGTATATATGAGATAATTAATCAACGCTTGTGGATTTTGATAGATGTTTACAGTCACTCCTAACCCCCTAACCCTCTAACCCTAACATCAATATTACATTTTTTAAAAATTAAAAAATTTTAACCCCCCTCCTCCTCCCCCTCCTCGTGCGTCCTTGAGCAACTAAGTAAAGGAACTCCATGATGGAGGGTGAGGGTATGGTAACGGGGGTAGCTAATGGTACTAAAGATGAATTTCAATGATCACCTTGTTTTTTCACCTACTCGCATGCTTTAATTTCACTAATCACTGCTCAAGTTTCCTTTGATCTTCAGTGCATTTGATCGTTCTCAAAGACAATGGTATAATGATCTATATTTTTCAGTTTTTTTTGTTTCGTTTTAGAGATCAGTGGGCCTTTTGAATCCGACATACATAAATGATCTCAATGAAATGAAAGAAGAAAAAATACTCCACATATCTTCACATTGAAAGTCTTGCACCTTGCAATTCATTAGATGAACTCACCAATTTTGTAAATGTGCTTAGGAAGTGGCATAGTATTAATTGGTCCAACTTATTAGCTAAAGTACCATAAGAATAACGTGAAATCCCAAACGCTAATGAGAGTCTTACTTGGAGATTCACTACCACACTAATCCATCTTTAATTGCACATGAATAATCACAAATGTGCTAAAAAATCCCATTACATCAAACATTCAAATAAAAATTGAAGTTAAGGTCTTATTAGATGAATAAAAGATTTCTTACTAAAATGGATATTATACTTTGAAATGGTAAAAGATAAATGAATAAAACAATTTTTATCCACAATGTTATAGTTTGAGATAATGATAAAAGTTCCATTGTATCAAACATTCAAATAAAAATCGAAGTTTATGTCTTATTAGATGAATAAAATATTTCTTACTAAAATAAAGATTATACTTTGAAATGGTAAAAAAAAAAATGAATAAAACCATTTTTATTCACAATATTATAGTTTGAAATAGTGAAAAATAAAAGATCATTTAATTATATTATATGAAATGTATTAGAACCAATGGACTAAATTAAAATAATTAAACCTGAATTTTTATGATTATTTAGTAAGCAAAATTTATGACCTACTATGTTAGAGGACAATTGCATTCATTGAAGAGAGGATACCCATTCATCTTGAGGTTCAATTCATATTAAAGGATGAATGTATTCCCATGTTTATGTCCTTCCTTCCATATTTTCATGGATTTTCATGTTACTTATTAACGGTGATGTCTTCCATGTCAATTGAGGTTTAATTGATATTAAAGCATGGAATGTATTAAATGTTTATGACCTTCCTTCCATATTTTCAATGGATTTTCATGTTACTTATTAACGATGATGTTTTCAATGCCAATCGCTCTCTCATGAGCCATAAAAATAGTTTGTTTAAAGTATATAGAATATTTCAGATTGAAATCTACTTAGAATAACTTTATCTATAAGTCAATTTTAATTCAGTGATATTTAGCATTTTTCTAATTGCTTATCTTTTAATTTACACCTCCAGCACAATATGCATGCTCTACCGTCAAAATATGAAACAAAGTATTTGATGGAAAATGCAATTTTTTCAAATGACATAAAGAAAGATCGTCCTAGTCGAGAGAGTCTCCATGAATGTTCAGATCGCCGACCTGTATAGTTAGTGCCCACCATTCATCAACCAACAACCTGTTCAATGCCTTCAAAATAGACGTTGAACATCATGGCTCCCACATTGACCCCGGGAAGAGAGGAGGAAGGAAGTAATCCCTCTCGATCTACTGCAGCACAAGAATTTGTTTATCTCATCTTTGAATTTACTCACCCACATGACGTTGTATGGGCCAGCCAAAGAGTTAGTTCAATATCAATATCACCAAACAAGTATTCATATCTTTTATTTCCTTCACCTGACATAGTAAGTCATCGTTTAAAGTTATATAATCTAATTAATACCGTTTTCATGTTAAGATGAGACTAAGTAATGGCTTGTTTAATGAAATGATGATTTATTTAAGTCGCTCCTCCCCTTACGTAAAATAGGAAATTTTGAATAAATAGGATCAGAGTGTGGGGATCATTGTCCATCTGATATAACAAGAAACAAGCAACACGGAGAAACAAACCCTTATGAGTTTCATACCCATGTGACCCAACACCCGAAGCAAAGATAGAGATGGAAGCAAAGCACAGTAGAGGGAGGCGGTGAAAGGAGGAGGAAGCCAAGCTCCCCTCCCTTGGGAGCCAAAGCGCCACCCCTCCTCCCTTCACAACCTCCTTCCGCCAGCTATTAACATAA
>LPNX010830422.1:0-27740 GCA_001517045.1 Pseudotsuga menziesii | reverse complement strand
AGGGCGTAATTACATAGTGTATGTTGAGTTCTTTCTTGATGTCTCAGTAAAAGTAGGTTATCATGAAATTTTATTAATAACCCTGATCATAAATTACAATGGTTTATGTGAAGCAATATATGGTTTAGTCTAATAGGCTGGAAGGAATAAGACTTTTTATAGGAAGGACTAAGATGCATCATCTATAACCATTATGCAATTCATGGTGTTAATACTATACTCGCGTATTTACTCCTAGTTGTAAGGCATAATCATAAGTTAACTATGAGCTCATTAACCACTGGACTTATATAGAACCTTAGCTGGTGTATGTTGACTCCTTTCTTGATGTCTGAATAAAAGTAAGTTATCATGAAATTTTATTAATAACCGTGATCATAAATTACAATGGTTTACGTGAAGCAATATATGGTTTAGTCTAATAAGCTGGAAGGAATAGAGACAGAAGCAAAGCGCTTGGAACAAACTCTAGAGAAGCTATCAATAGATAATAGTGTAAGGAGCCCGTACCACCAGAGAACACTGAACTAGTCAAAACCACCTTGTTTATTCTTTACCAAGATACCGCTAGGATTGATAGGGGACAGATTGAGCGCTTGCCTTGGTTCGGTTTTCGCTTTGAGATAGCCTGATGTTAAGCGATTCGATCACGCGAGTGGATTGCTATATTTTTTATCTTTACTCAGTGCAAGATTGAAGAAGTCCATCTATATCTGGGTCCAAACACAAGATTTTATATATAATAAGAGGTCTAAGGGGCAGTACCACTATGCATTATGTCCCTAGCGGTCCGGCTAGTAGTCCAGATCCATACAAGAAACAGTAGTCCAGAATGAATCCTATTTTATAGGTATTCGATAAGGGATCTCTATACAACTGGCACTAGTAGGTGCCATCCGGAATGAATCCTTTCTTGTTTATAGTAGTGTCATACCATCTGTCCCCCCTTGTAGCACCTATGGAATGCCGGTGGACATGTACAGCCTAAGCTCCGTGTTCTTTATTTTAAGTGAAGTCAATTCAGTGGTTTAAGTAAAGTGGGCGTTGCTATGAGAAAATTCCTTCTATTCTTTTCTGGCTAGCTTTTAAGTTGCTTTAACTTAATAAGGATGGCTCGCTTTGAGTATATGACTTCAACGGGTAGAGGTTAATTTATTGCGCTTACTTCTGGCTTTGTTAAATCAAACTGCTTTTGGCTAGTTAAGCATTACTGATTGGCAGGGTGGAAACTATATTAAGCTCTATCAACGCGCAACGCGCGTGCACTTTGTACAAAATGATGACATAATGAAGAAAATAACTGTGTTCTGCAAAGCAAGTATAACTCATATGGGTTGAAGTGTGAATAATATTATTATATATTTGTGGGTGGATCATAATCTCATCATCTATAGAGTATTCATGGGCGGTGTTAAATCATATATATATATATATATATATATATATGAAATCATAGTGTGTATCTCTTGCCACTAAAAGGTACCTTTAGGTTCGCTTCAATGAGGTAAGTGTGGATACCGAAACCTTGGTCCGTGGATAGAAGGATGCTCACCCTTGCTTCTCCAGTTAATAAAATAGTATTTCGCTCAATAGCAAACACACTAGAGGATAGGGAGGCGGTGACGGGAGGAGGGAGCGGAGCTCCCCTCCCTTGGGTGCCAAAGCACCACCCCTCATCGGTGGCGCGATTCTCAGAATCGCGTCATCAATGAGGGGTGGTGCTTTGGAACCCAAGGGAGGGGAGCTCCGCTCCCTCCTCCCTTCACCCCTCCCTCCGCCGGCTATTAACATAAGTCATTAGGTAGAGTCTCTATTACGAACAAAAAGAGTAACCTGGCTTAAGGTTAAGAGATAGAGAAAAGGGCATAATTACATAGTGTATGTTGAGTTGTTTCTTGATGTCTTAGTAAAAGTAGGTTATCATGAAATTTTATTAATAACCCTAATCATAAATTACAATGGTTTACATGAAGCAATATATGGTTTAGTCTAATAGGATGGAAGGAATAATACTTTTTATAGGAAGGACTAAGCTGCATCATCTATAACCATTATGCAATTCATGGTGTTAATACTATACTCGCGTATTTACTCCTGGTTGTAAGGCATAATCATAAGTTAACTATGAGCTCTTTAACCACTGGACTTATATAGAACCTTAGCTGGTGTATGTTGACTCCTTTCTTGATGTCTAAATAAAAGTAAGTTATCATGAAATTTTATTAATAACCGTGATCATAAATTACAATGGTTTACGTGAAGCAATATATGGTTTAGTCTAATAAGTTGGAAGGAATAGAGATGGAAGCAAAGCGCTTGGAACAAACTCTAGAGTAGCTATCAATAGATAATAGTGTAAGGAGCCTGTACCACTAGAGAACAGTGAACTGGTCAAAACCACCTTGTTTATTCTTTACCAATATACCGCTAGGATTGATAGGGGACAGATTGAGCGCTTGCCTTGGTTCATTTTTCGCTTTGAGATAGCCTGCTGTTAAGTGATTCGATCACGCAAGTGGATTACTATATTTTTTTATCTTTACTCGGTGCAAGATTGAAGAAGTCCATCTATAGCCGGGTCCAAACACAAGCTTTTATATATAATAAGAGGTCTAAGGGGTAGTACCACTATGCATTATGTCCCTAGTGGTCCGGCTAGTAGTCTAGATCCATACAAGAAACAGTAGTCCAGAATGAATCCTGTTTTATAGGTATTGGATAAGGGATCTCTATACAGCTAGCACTAGTAGGCGCCATCCAGAATGAATCCTTTCTTGTTTATAGTAGTGTCATACCATCTGTTCCCCCTTGTAGCACCTATGGAATTCTAGTGGACATGTACAGCCTAAGCTCCCTATTCTTTATTTTAAGTGAAGTCAGTTCAGTGGTTTAAGTAAAGTGGTCGTTGCTGTGAGAAAAGTCCTTCTATTCTGTTCCGACTAGCTTTTAAGTTGCTTTAACTTAATAAGGATGGCTCGCTTTGAGTATATGACTTCAACGGGTAGAGGTTACTATTTATTGCGCTTGCTTCTGGCTTTGGTAAATCAAACTAATTTTGGCTAGTTAAGCATTACCAATTGGTAGGGTGGAAACTATATTAAGCTCTATCAATGCGCAACATGCGTGCACTCTGTACAAAATGATGACATAATGAAGAAAATAACTGTGTCCTGCAAAGCAAGTGTAAAGCAAGTATAACTCATATGGGTTGAAGTGTGAATAATATTATTATATATTTGTGGGTGGATCATAATCTCATCATCTATAGAGTATTCATGGGTGGTGTTAAATCATATATATATATATGAAATCATAGTGTGTATCTCTTGCCACTAAAAGGTACCTTCAGGTTCACTTCGATGAGGTAAGTGTGGATACCGAAACCCCGGTCCATGGATAGAAGGCCGCTCACCCTTGCTTCTCCAGTTAATAAAATAGTATTTTTCTCAATAGCAAATGCACTGGAAGAGAGGCAGGCGGTGAAGGTAGGAGGGAGTGGAGCTCCCCTCCCTTAGGTGCCAAAGCACCACCCCTCATCGACGACGCAATTCTCAGAATCACGCCGCCGATGAGGGGTGATGCTTTGGCGCCCAAGGGAGGGGAGCTCCGCTCCCTCCTCCCTTCACCCCTCCCTCCGTCGGCTATTAACATAAGTCATTAGGTAGAGTCTCTATTACAAACAAAAAGAGTAACCTGGTTTAAGGTTAAGAGATAGAGAAAAGGGCATAATTACATAGTGTATGTTGAGTTCTTTCTTGATGTCTCAGTAAAAGTAGGTTATCATGAAATTTTATTAATAGCCCTGATAAAAAATTACAATGGTTTATGTGAAGCAATATATGGTTTAGTCTAATAGGCTGGAAGGAATAAGACTTTTTACAGGAAGGACTAAGCTGCATCATCTATAACCATTATGCAATTCATGGTGTTAATACTATACTCGCGTATTTACTCCTGGTTGTAAGGCATAATCATAAGTTAACTATGAGCTCGTTAACCACTGGACTTATATAGAACCTTAGCTGAAGTCATAGTTATACGAGCACACCAGGGATTGCTCAGATAGAGGCAAAGAGTCATCGAGAGACAAGGCAAATAAATATAACTCTTCTCGACGGCATCATGGCTCTTGAACCGGTTGTTCATGGTTTAGTCATTCTTCTTATGCTCCAGATTATCCGTCAGCTTCGAGCTATCGTAACTACCTTTTAAGTACAACTAGTATACCTAATAGCACTAGGATTCCACACATATTGATTGACTGAAAACGACAAAACCTAAAGTGAATGTAGGAGGAGGGGTATTAGGATAAGAGTGATTCTTGTCTATTCTCGGGAGAGGATGGATTACAATTCTTGTGATGAACATTTATAGGAAGAAATGCATAATGTTCATGGTGAAAATGGATAATGGTGAAATAATCATCCAATGTGTGAGTGCACATCTATGTATGCTGAATTATTGAGGCCGCTTAACACCACTGGATATGTGGCCCTCCACCTCATCGAAAGAGCCTAGCCTCATTGGACATTTGAATTGGTATCTAATGAAGAATCCACTTACGGTTTAGTGTGGCATGTAAGAAACAACATCTCTATCTTTCATTGTGTCGAGAGGCGCTCTATAGCACAGTATGGGGTAGATCTTGTAACGTTACATAACGTTGTAATGTTACGTAACGTTGTAACATTATGTAACGTTACGTAACATTGTAACGTTATGCCGGCTATAAAAAAAATAGAAAATTAGAAGAAGAAAAAAAACTATATAAATACCAAGAAGTATCACAAACTACATCATAGCTAGCTACTTGATCCAGCAACAGCAACAACAACAACCAGTGCAAGAGAAACAATAAACCCAATAGGTAAGAATTTTAAATTTTAAATTTTAAATCATGATCTGTAGCAACAGCGACGGCTTCAATGTTTTCCACAAGGCAGGGAATCCCGGAACAGGGTTTTCATGTTTTAATTTCAGTTTGATTTCATGTAATTAAAACCATCTATATTTCAGTACAGCAAGTAAACGTTAGTTAACATACAGACATTCCAAATTTTATTATTAACAATGACATTCAAGATTTACTTTTATTCATGTGCTTACGTCTTCTCTTTTGGCTTATTATTGCAAGGAATTACTACTTAAAGATGGTCACCTTCATCGACCATTTGTAATTTCACAGATCATGGATATCCCCTTTTTCTTCTGTATTATTATGTCAACCACATACCATGGCCTTTCAATGGAGTTTTTGAAGAATCACTGGCAATGTCCATGATTCATGTAGGCTTTACACTTATATATATTCTATTTCCAAATTATATAGTACAAGATGCCACAAATTTGATGCATTCTCTTGCATAATAATAATCACCGCAGTCTAGCGTTATTTTTTTTGAAGCAAAGGCAAACACCGAAGATTAGATTCACCCTTGGTAGACTTTTATATATATTTATCCATGTTCAAAACATATAAATAGTTGCAGACAACACACATTTATTCCGATAACTTCTGGAAACTAACATCTCTGTCATGGTAAGTATGGTTGGATATAAAATGGATATATCTCGAAGCCCAGATACACTCGACCTCCCAGATTCAAAGCTGCAAGACTTGGGAAACACATTTCCAATCCGTAAATGGTGACATTCGACGGATTATTAATCACCGCCGATGATTTCCAGAGCCTCCAGAAGGTTCCCTAGTGTCTCATTGAAACCTTGAATATCGTTGTTGTTGCGTCGAGAGGCGCTCTACAGCCCAGTATGGGGTAGATCTTGTAACGTTACGTAACGTTGTAACGTTACGTAACGTTGTAACATTATGTAACGTTACGTAACGTTGTAATGTTATGTCAGCTATAAAAACCAGCGTAGATCCAAATCCTAGGCTCTATCAAGCGCCGAGATGGATCAAATGTCTCGAGGTACAAACCTATTCTTAGGTATCCATTGATTTGATTCAAACTAAAAGACAATTTTTTTATTTTATTTAAGGTCCACAAATAATAATTTTATTATTAATATTTAATATTATTTATGACTAACATATAATATTTTTTATTATTTTTTATTTTGTTAGGAACGAACATTACAACATTTCCCCATACATGGTTTTAAAACCATATGCAAGGCCCTCCTACAACCATGGGTTGTTTAGGAGGCCTTGCACATGGTCTTAAGACCATTTTCAAGGCCCTCCTGAACCATGTACAATAAAACCTACTTAATTTTATGAGTATTAACTTAGCACATGCACAAGTAAATTGGTGGCTAGTATAATCAACTACTTAATTTTATGAGTGTTAACTTGTAACTGACAATCCTTCATAGAATTAGAATATACTAAACTAAACTAGCACACTCACAAGTAAATTGGTAAGTGAATATCATTAGGTACAACCAACTACTTTATACAAGGGATCAAATGGTTGAGAGATCAGGATGGAAAAGAAGATAGTTTGGAATTTTAAATGGGTTCAGCTCTAAGTTATCCATGCTTAGGTACATGTTATCACCAACAATTTTTATGTTATTCATTTATCAACTATCACATATTTTTTTATCTCACATTCTTCTAGGTATCTTCCATGAACTCTAGGTTAAATTCATTCATCAGCTCTGAGTTATCCATGCATGGCTACCAATTATCCATTTTTTGTCAATCTCCATAGTATACTTGTCTTATCCTAGTTAGTGGATAAAAAAGTATAGGCTATAGTCCACTTCAAATCTCAAATAAAATTGTCTAAAGACATAAATATAACCACAACACAAATACTATTTAATAAATAAAAAACAAAAATTAATATAAAAAAACATAAACAAATTGTTATCAATTTCTTTAACAATAACTACCATTTAACTTAATAAGATGCATTTATACACAACTAATATCATTTAACTTAAACTTATTTAAACAAATATCCTTTAACTTAACTTATGTAAATTTTAACTTAAACTTATTTAAATCTTAATAAAATACATTTATACACAACAACGACCAATCTTGTATCTTTTTTCATTTTATATTCGGGCACCTTGAATCATGTCATTCGTTCCCTACACGAGGCTCAGGCCTCTGTAGATGTTTTCAAAGCTAAATTCTGACCACTTCCTCGCTCCCTGGTGTCGACGTTGTGAACTGATCCAGATATAACGAAATTATGGCATAGCTTTGCATAACCAGTCCCATTGATCTGATCTGTCGAGCTTGACTGACCAGCTGACTTGGTATTTTTTTTTAATTTCCTGTACTAATTAATGACCATGCCAATGACATCATACTCACTTACCATCGTTCAAGAAGTAGACTGAGCCCACATTATATCAATAATCGTTGATAAATCGCCTGGCTTTATTTGCTCATTCTTCCTCTATAAATTTCTCGGCCTCTTTGCATATTGAATCACAAAAAGAAAACAATATCATACTATATAACTCGTATGTGTGTCTATTAGTTCGCTCTGTATTCATTCGAAATGCGGATGGAAGGCATGACAAGAACATGTCAATGGTGTTGGATATTGTTTATATTGTTGCTTGGCATTCAGCAGCTTAATGGACAATATGATGCATTTATTGACGGTCTCTGCAACGTAAACAAATACATCAATGGCACTGATTATGAGAGCGACGTCATTCATCACAGCCCCGATAGGCAGATTCATCACATATTCATATGGCCCAGTCATAGGCCTTCTGCAATGCAGGGGTGATGTCTCAGAGCAGGCCTGCCAAAATTGTTCCGTTGTAGCCTCACAGCTGGCTTATCAAGACTGCCCCAATGCCATTGGTGCTCGAATTCAGTTAGATTTGTGCTTCATTCGCTATGAGAATTACACGTTTGCCTCTGCTCTAGATACGACCGTTGCCCAAGCTCTTGTGAATGTTAATAACAACAACGATATTCAAGGTTTCAATGAGACACTGGGGAACCTTCTGGAGGCTCTGGCAATCATCGGCGGTGATTAATAATCCGTCAAATGTCACCATTTACGCATTGGAAATGTGTTTCCCAAGTCTCGCAGCTTTGAATCTGGGAGTTCGAGTGTATTTGGGCTTCGATATCCATGATCTGTGAAATTACAAATGGTCGATGAAGGTGACCATCTTTAAGTAGTAATTCCTTGCAATAATAAGCCAAAAGAGAAGACGTAAGCACATGACTAAAAGGAAAGCTTGAATGTCATTGTTAATAATAAAATTTGGAAAGTATGTATGTTAACTAACATTTACCTGCTGTACTGAAATATAGATGGTTTTCATTACATGAAAACAAACTGAAATTAAAACATGAAAAACCTGTTCCGGGATTCCCTGTCTTGTGGAAAACATTGAAGTCATCGCTGCTGCTATAGATCACGATTTAAAATTTAAAATTTATAATTCTTACCTATTGGGTTTATTGTTGCTCTTGCATTGGTTTTTGTTGTTGCTGTTGCTGGATCAAGTAGCTAGCTATGATGTAGTTTGTGATACTTCTTGGTATTTATATAGTTTTTTTTTTTTCTTCTAATTTTCTATTTTTTTTATAGCCGACATAACGTTACATAATGTTACAACGTTATGTAACGTTACAACGTTGTAACATTATGTAACGTTATGGAAACATTATGTAACGTTATGTAATGTTATGTAATGTTACAACGTTGTAACATTATGTAAACATTATGAAACATTATGTAATGTTCCATTACATAACGTTCCATTACATAATGTTTCATAATGTTTCATAATGTTTACATAATGTTACAACGTTGTAACATTACATAACGTTACATAATGTTTCCATAACGTTACATAATGTTACATAATGTTACAACGTTGTAACGTTACAACGTTACGTAACGTTACATAATGTTACAACGTTGTAACATTATGTAACGTTCCATTACATAACGTTCCATTACATAACGTTACATAATGTAACATTATATAACGTTACATTACATAACGTTCCATTACATAACGTTCATAATGTTACATTATATAATGTTACATTACATAACGTTCCATTATGTAACGTTCCATTACATAACGTTCCATTACATAACATTTCATAATGTTTCATAATGTTTACATAATGTTACAACGTTGTAACATTAGATAACGTTACATAATGTTACATAATGTTTCCATAGCGTTACATAATGTTACATAATATTACAACGTTGTAACGTTACAACGTTACGTAACGTTACATAATGTTACAACATTGTAACATTATGTAACGTTACGTAACGTTGTAATGTTGTAACGTTACGTAACGTTGTAACGTTATGTCGGCTATAAAAAAAAATAGAAAATTAGAAGAAAAAAAACAACTATATAAATACCAAGAAGTATCACAAACTACATCATAGCTAGCTACTTGATCCAGCAACAGCAACAACAACAACCAGTGCGAGAGCAACAATAAACCCAATAGGTAAGAATTTTAAATTTTAAATTTTAAATCGTGATCTGCAGCAGTAGCGATGGCTTCAATGTTTTCCACAAGGCAGGGAATCCCGGAACAGGTTTTTCATGTTTTAATTTCAGTTTGTTTTCATGTAATGAAAACCATCTATATTTCAGTACAGCAGGTAAATGTTAGTTAACATACAGACTTTCCAAATTTTATTATTAACAATGACATTCAAGCTTTCCTTTTATTCATGTGCTTACGTCTTTTCTTTTGGCTTATTATTGCAAGGAATTACTACTTAAAGATGGTCACCTTCATGGACCATTTGTAATTTCACACATCATGGATATCCCCTTTTTCTTCTGTATTATTATGTCAACCACATACCATGGCCTTTCAATGGAGTTTTTGAAGAATCATTGGCAATGTGCATGATTCATGTAGGCTTTACACTTATATATATTATATTTCCAAATTATATAGTACAAGATGCCACAAATTTGATGCATTCTCTTGCATAATAATAATCACCGCAGTCTAGCGTTATTTTTTTTGAAGCAAAGGCAAACACCGAAGATTAGATTCACCCTTGGTAGAATTTTATATATATTTATCCATGTTCAAAACATATAAATAGTTGCAGACAACACACATTTATTCCGATAACTTTTGGAAACTAACATCTCTGTCATGGTAAGTACGGTTGGATATAAAAGGGATATATCTCGAAGCCCAGATACACTCGACCTCCCAGCTTCAACGCTGCGAGACTTGGGAAACACATTTCCAATGCGTAAATGGTGAAATTCGACGGATTATTAATCACCGCCGATGATTGCCAGAGCCTCCAGAAGGTTCCCCAGTGTCTCATTGAAACCTTGAATATCGTTGTTGTTATTAACATTCACAAGAGCTTGGGAAACGGTCGTATCTAGAGCAGAGGCAAACGTGTAATTCTCATAGTGAATGAAGCACAAATCTAACTAAATTCAAGCACCAATGGAATTGGGGCAGTCTTGATAAGTCAGCTGTGAGGCTGCAACGGAACAATTTTGGCAGGCCTGCTCTGAGACATCACCCCTGCATTGCAGAAGGCCTATGACTGCGCCTTATGAATATGTGATGAATACGCCTATCGGGGCTGTGATGAATGACGTAGCTCTCATAATCAATGCCATTGATTTATTTGTTTATGTTGCAGAGACCATCAATAAACGCATCAGATTGTCCATTAAGCTACCGAATCCCAAGCAACAATATAAACAATATCCAACAGCATTGACATGTTCTTGTCACGCCTTCCATCCGCGTTTCGAATGAATACAGAGAGAACTAATAGACACACACACGATTTATATAGTATGATATTGTTTTCTTTTTGTGATTCAATATGCAAAGAGGCCGAGGAATTTATAGAGGAAGAATGAGCAGATAAAGCCAGGCGATTTATCAACGGTTATTGATATAACATGGGCTCATTCTACTTCTCGAATGACGGTAAGTGAGTATGATGTCATTGGCGTGGTCATTAATTAGTACAGGAAGTTAAAAAAAATACCAAGTCAGCTGGTCAGTCAAGCTCGACAGATCAAATCAATGGGACTGGTTATGCAAAGCTCTGCCATAATTTCGTTATATCTGGATCAGTTCACAATGTCGGCACTAGGGAGTGAGAAAGTGGTCAGAATTTAGCTTTGAAAACATCTACAGAGGCCTGAGCCTCGTGTAGGGAATGAATGACATTCAAGGTGCCCAAATATAAAATGAAAAAGATACAAGATTGGTCATTGTTGTGTATAAATGTATTTTATTAAGATTTAAATAAGTTTAAGTTAAAATTTAAATAAGTTAAGTTAAAGGATATTTGTTTAAATAAGTTTAAGTTAAATGATAGTAATTGTGTATAAATGCATCTTATTAAGTTAAATGGTAGTTATTGTTAAATAAATTGATAACAATTTGTTTATGTTTTTTTATATTAATTTTTGTTTTTTATTTATTAAATAGTATTTGTGTTGTGGTTATATTTATGTCTTTAGATATTTTTATTTGAGATTTGAAGTGGACTATAGCCTATACTTTTTTATCCACTAACTAGGATAAGACAAGTATACTATGGAGATTGACAAAAAATGGATAATTGGTAGCCATGCATGGATAACTCAGAGCTGATGAATGGATTTAACCTAGAGTTCATGGCAAATACCTAGAAGAATGTGAGATAAAAAAATATGTGATAGTTGATCAATGAATAACATAAAAATTGTTGGTGATAACATGTACCTAAGCATGGATAACTTAGAGCTGAACCCATTTAAAATTACAAACTATCTTCTTTTCCATCCTGATCTCTCAACCATTTGATCCCTTGTATAAAGTAGTTGGTTGTACCTATTGATATTCACTTACCTATTTACTTGTGAGTGTGCTAGTTTAGTTTAGTATATTCTAATTCTATGAAGGATTGTCAATTACAAGTTAACACTCATAAAATTAAGTAGGTTTTATTGTACATGGTTCAGGAGGGCCTTGAAAATGGTCTTAAGACCATGTGCAAGGCCTCCTAAACAACCCATGGTTGTAGGAGGGCCTTGCATATGGTTTTAAAACCATGTATGGGGAAATGTTGTAATGTTCGTTCCTAACAAAATAAAAAATAATAATAAATATTATATGTTAGTCATAAATAATATTAAATATTAATAATAAAATTATTATTTGTGGACCTTAAATAAATAAATAAAATTGTCTTTTAGTTTGAATCAAATCAATGGATACCTAAGAAGAGGTTTGTACCTCGAGACATTTGATCCATCCCGGTGCTTGATAGAGCCTAGGATTTGCATCTACGCTGGTTATATTTATACTAAATGACCTGCGTTATATTTTAGGGTTTTTGGTTTGTAGCACGTTGAAATCATTATTATTTATTAATTAAAAAATTAGAAAAGTTTTTATGAAATTCTTTTAAAGTTTTTTTATTGCTTCAAAATCTCCCAAAAGCATCCTCTAGTAAATAGTTTGTGTTATTTCAGAGTATATAACAATCAATCACTATATGAATTTTTTGACCACTTTATATTCAATTTTTTTCTTAATTTTAAAAGAAATCTATTATTAAATTATTTTAATTTATTATAGTCTTTTTTTCCCTTAAATCTAAAATAAATTTATTATTAAATTATTGAAAATGGATAAGTAATAGAATAATTTTGTCATACCTTGCATCCAATGATTTTGTTTTACAAGTTTGACATGTGGGTGGAAGTAGAGTTATCTTTAGAATGAGAGTGGTATTCTTTTTTTTAATTTTCATTTTAAAAATAGTCTATATTTTGTACATTATTTTTTTTAATTATAATTAAAAATAACTATTCCTTTGTCGTAGAACTTAGGTCTTTAAATCATATTATTATGTTATTGGCCAAAACATAGTTTTTTTTTTTGTTTTTTTTTACATTATTGTAATTTAGTAATAGTTAATGGATAATCTAATCTTGGCTAGATGATTATGATTTATGTATGTAACATTTAGGAATATGGTTTGTAAAATATAAATATGAAGTTTTTTAATAGTACTGTATAAAAATAAAGTAGAAATTACATTTATATGCAAAATGTATATTAATATTTTTCAAAATAATATTTAACTATATAATATTGTAATATATATATTTAATCAAAATTATTATTACTCTATACATATGTAAAATGTATTAAATCTATTGATATAATATATATTTAATGAGAACTACTATTATTATATATTTAATGAGAACTATTATTATTATATGTATATGTAAGATACCTTAAAATTGTGAAAAATATATTATTTTTCTCATTTCTAATAATGATATCTATTTATATTATTAGAGTATAGTATTTAATATATATTTATTTTAGTGGAACTTATAGAGGGGTACACAAAAGGGGGGTCAAAAAATATACTGTTTTTCTCATTTCTAATAATGATATCTATTTATATTATTAGAGTATAGTATTTAATATATATTTATTTTAGTGGGACTTATAGAGGGGTACACAAGTGGGGCATCAAAGGAAGGGGAGAAGACGCATTGAAGAGGAAGGTAAGGGTAACTAGGGGAGTTTGGAAGTGGTAACAAAGAAGAACACGGGAAGAGGAACATATGAAGATGGTGGGTTATAGAAGTCATAGCTAGTGATGCAAGAAAAAGAAAAGAAAAAGTAGGGATGACAATAAGAAGAGAAGATGGTGGTAAATTGAAGAGTAGAAGAGGCATGGGGTGTAGTGGGGGAGGAAAGGGACATGGAGGAATATGATGTGGAGGAAGGGAAGAAGAATTGAAGAGGAAGGTAAAGGTAATTGGGGGAGTTTGGAAGTGGTAATGAAGGAGAACATAGGAAGAGGAACATATGAATATGGTGGCTTATAGAAGTCATAGAAGTGATGTGATATTGTGCGGGGGAGAAGAATGTTTTAAATTTTTTTTGTTTAATGTAATATTGTTGGGGATTTAGCGGCTTAAGGGGTTGTTTTATTTTTTTTAATGAAATGTTGTGGGGTGGGGGTTAGAGGGTTAGGGATTTATTTATTAAAAAAAAATTATTATAATGTTGTTGGGGGTGGGGTGTTTTAAATTTTATTTATTGTAATGTTGCGGCGGGGAGGTTAGGGGTTTAATTTTTTTTATTGTAATATTAGGGCAGTTAGGGTGTTTAGGGTGCTAGGTGGCATTTAAGTAGGTTTAAAAATTTTATTTTAAAAAAAATAAAAACTAAAAATCATGGGATAGAGGGAAATCCTTACTTAAATTAATACTACATGAATTAAAAAAAAATACATTTAAAAGAAGAAAAAAAAGAAAATTGCAAAAAGAGAAAAAGAAAGGGTCAAAAAATAAACTGTCACCGCATTGATATCTTGAAATTAGAGGAAATTGATATACTTGTTTATGATTTCAAATTTACAAATAAATACACTATTCGCTCCAAGACAATATAGATTATCAAGAGGTTTCTCCCCAAAGAAGTTGCAAGATGGGAGTCTACTAAACTAAGTCGTAGATCCAGAAGGAATATGCCATCTGAAATGATGGGCATAGATGTAGACTCAGATGGTGCACCCATCGATAATGGAGAAGAATATGGGTCATCTACATAATCATCCATTCCTTCATTTGCATAAAATGTAGAGTCTTATGGGGTGTCAAAATCCATGGATGAATTTGAATAATTCACATGAAATATTTTAGATGTTTTATATTAGTATGATGTTTGTAATTGAAACTGTAAAGAAGTTTTTAAATATTTATATGAATTGTTTGTTGTTGTATGGTCTAATATATGATTTCATTATGAATCCCATCATAATTTATTTGATTTTATATAATTAGAGTGGTGAAATTATTTATGAAATTTTTTTTTTGTTTAATATGCAAGTTTAAAAAAAATTGTAATCTATCTCTTGAAGAAAAAATGTTTTCCCAATTTACGGGTTGATTTTAAATTTTTGTAAATGAGAGTATGGGATGTTTTGTCCATGACTCTATTTTTAACCCCTAAAAAAAAAAACCTGTATACTAGTATCAACACTTTTCTATTTGGGGGTTGTTTTTGGTGTTATTTATGCAAAAATCATCATTTTTATAGCTAGAGTTCTCATTCTTAGTATAAAGTTCTCGTTTCATAGTATAAGTGGTTTCCAACAACTGGCTATGTGAGAGCAACGTTCCACCCAACCATAGATATTTATCCAACCTATATTATTTCAGATAAGAGATCACCCCTAAGCTAGGATGTGTATCCACTAAGGAGGAACTAAATAGGTTCACTAACAGCCATGGTTCCACTCAACTGGTCATGCTAAACCAACACACAGTTGGGTTTATCAAGCATGCAATAACAAAGGAGGATGATGCTAAGCCAGCGAGCTCAATCCCAGAGCTACAGACATCTCAAGCTAAATTCAAGCAATTCAATCCTCTATTCCAACATTCACAGTTGGATCTCTCACAGTTCTAGCATCAAAATAACTCCATCCCATCACTGGATTTTTGGGCTATAAAAACTGGGTTTTCCAATGGATTTAGGGGTATCTAATACTCTCAAATTGTCCCGAAGGTTCATATTTATTCATCCCCCATTGGATTTCACAGTCAAATACCAATTTTGGGCGTTTTTGGCTCTTCAAAACGGGGGTTCTTGTAAAGTTGCGATTTTGGATTTTTTTTTCTCATTGTTGGGAACGTGTAATGGATGGAATTGAAACTAACATCTTCCATAATGGAATGGGAATGAAGAATTGATCACATACCCTGCCGAAAACCTATGGTTCAATCCCACACCCCCTCACCACTCCCTAGTGGATACACATGGCCCCTTCTCATTAGTTACTTCCATAGCCAATTTTAGTATTTTATTACATGATCTTTATTTACAACAATGTTCCATGGCTTAATAGCACATGGGTAACATACTATATAATACTTTCCTTTTAACTAAAAATTTGAGCATCCACTAGCAGGGCCTTGGCCTTGAGCTCCACGCTAAGAAAACATACATCACATGCATACAATATTTATACTAAAAGCTAATATGTCCATTTCCCAAGTCGAATTTTAACACCAACATCCAAAGACTTCAAGCTTCTTTGCATCAACTCAAGACCAACATCCAAAGTAATCAAGCTTCTTTGTGTCAACTCAAGCATATAGAGTATTCAAGCTTCTTTGTGTAAACTCATTCAATATTCTTTGTGTATTCCAAAGTATTCAAGCTTCTTTGTGTCAACTCATCCAAGCTTCTCTGTGTATTCCAAAGTATTCAGTCTTTTGTTTATTCAAGTTTCTTTGTGTAACTTGTTTGTGTATTCATCCAAATCATCCAAGATTCTTTGTGTATTCAAAAAGAGTTAAGCAGGCTTTGGTACAACTCATCCAAGATTCCTTTGTGTATTCAATATTATGTATCAAGTCCAAAGTATTCAAGCTTCAATTTTCTTTTTGTCAACTGAAGACCAACATCCAAAGTATTAAAGATTCTATGTCAACTCAGCTCTCAGGTAAGCCAATACAATCAGACAACTCCCAGACCAACCAAGGAGTAACTCGTAGAGGAACATGGTGAGGCACCACATATTGCTCAAAAACATGGGACGTCAATCATTATAAAACATTAAAATTTATTCCTTGGTTGCATGTGGGATATATCCCACAAAGGTAAGATACTAGCAACAACCATATTAATAAGATTAATATGTTTGGAATACGCCAAGAGGAATATATCACCAGTGAAGTTAATTTAATAGTTGTATCATGATTTGAGTTAACCTAATAGTTAATCTAATAGTTATCCAATATAATTGCGATTAGAGTTAAAGTTAAGCTAATAGTTGTAGAATCATTAGATTTAAACTAATAATTGTATCTAATAGTTAATTTAAAAGTTAATATATCAACCATTGCAGTTCAATTAAAATTTGTGATTGGAGTTGAAGTTAAGTTAAAGTTGTATCATCATTGGACTTAACCTAATAGTTATAATTTTTTTTCCTAAATAATGTGTCAATTACTTGTATATAATAGTTAATCTAACATAAAAACCACTTAAGTTGTGGTTGTTAAGCTGATAGTTGAAGTTAAGCTCATAGTTGTATCTAATACTTAATCTAACATAAAAACCACTTAAGTTGTGGTTGTTAAGCTCATAGTTGAAGTTAAGCTCATAGTTGTATCATCATGTTGGAGTTAAGCTAATAGTTGTATTTGAAAGTTAATTTAAAAGTTAATATAAATCTATTGTAGTTAATAAAATAGCTTCGAGTTATCTTGACTTCTAGCTTCCAAATGGAGTTGGACTAATCCTTATGCACATTAACTAGACTCCTAGTTGGTAGGTGGAGTTTGAGTCTCACATCAGTTGCATATTACCATGCCACTAAGTGTAGTTGTCACATGAGTTAAGAGGAATTTATTATGAGTTCAGAGGATTTTATTAGGAATTATACTATCACACGAACTGCACTTTACTTCAACTCCCAATTGTAAAATGCAGTTTGACTAATTAACTTGACTTCGAGATGCTAGATGGAGTTCAACTGTCAAATGGACTACACATTACCATGCCATTAAGTTCACTTATCACATGAGCTATTTTTTATTTTTTATAATTGTTTATAAGGAGTTCGAAGGATTAATAGTTAATTTAAAAGTTAATAAAAATATATTGTGGTTAATAAAAGAGCTCTGATTTATCCTAACTAAGCCTTATGCACATTAACTAAACTCCCACTTGGTAGGTGAAGTTCAAGTGTCACATGAGTTGCACAATACCATGCTACTAAGTGTAGTTATCACATGAGTTGAAAGGAATTTATTAGGAGTTCGAACTATTTTATTAGGAATTCGACTCTTACATGACTGCACATTAGCTAGACTCCTAGATGCCAAATGCAGTAGGACTAAGCCGTAAGTAATTAGAGTTGAAGTTAAGCTAATAGTTGTGCCGAGAGGTGCTCTACAGCCCAGTATCGGGTAGATCTTGTAATGTTACGTAACGTTGTAACGTTACGTAACATTGTAACATTATGTAACGTTACGTAACATTGTAACGTTATGTTGGCTATAAAAAAAATAGAAAATTAGAAGAAGAAAAAAAAAACTATCTAAATACCAAGAAGTATAGCAAACTACATCATAGCTAGCTACTTGATCCAACAACAGCAACAACAACAACCAGTGCGAGAGCAACAGTAAACCCAATAGGTAAGAAGTTTAAATTTTAAATTTTAAATCATGATCTGCAGCAGCAGCGATGGCTTCAATGTTTTCCACAAGGCAGGGAATCCTGGAACAGGTTTTTCATGTTTTAATTTCAGTTTTTTTTCATGTAATGAAAACCATCTATATTTCAGTACAGCAGGTAAACGTTAGTTAACATACAGACTTTCCGAATTTTATTATTAACAATGACATTCACGCATTCCTTTTAGTCTTGTGCTTATGTCTTCTCTTTTGGCTTATTATTGCAAGGAATTACTACTTAAAGATGGTCACCTTCATCGACCATTTGTAATTTCACAGATCATGGATATCCCCTTTTTCTTCTGTATTATTATGTCAACCACATACCATGGCCTTTCAATGGAGTTTTTGAA
The DNA here is from genome assembly GCA_001517045.1 of Pseudotsuga menziesii. Classification (NCBI taxonomy): domain Eukaryota; kingdom Viridiplantae; phylum Streptophyta; class Pinopsida; order Pinales; family Pinaceae; genus Pseudotsuga; species Pseudotsuga menziesii. Next base: position 9,192 of record LPNX010830422.1, on the reverse strand, counting down.
GAATCACTGGCAATGTGCATGATTCATGTAGGCTTTACACTTATATATATTCTATTTCCAAATTATATAGTACAAGATGCCACAAATTTGATGCATTCTCTTGCATAATAATAATCACCGCAGTCTAGCGTTATTTTTTTTGAAGCAAAGGCAAACACCGAAGATTAGATTCACCCTTGGTAGACTTTTATATATATTTATCCACGTTCAAAACATATAAATAGTTGCAGACAACACACATTTATTTCGATAACTTCTGGAAACTAACATCTCTGTCACGGTAAGTACGGTTGGATATAAAAGGGATATATATCGAAGCCCAGATACACTCGACCTCCCAGATTCAAAGCTGCGAGACTTGGGAAACACATTTCCAATGCGTAAATGGTGAAATTCGATGGATTTTTAATCACCGCCGATGATTGCCAGAGCCTCCAGAAGGTTCCCCAATGTCTCATTGAAACCTTGAATATCGTTGTTGTTATTAACATTCACAAGAGCTTGGGCAATGGTCGTATCTAGAGTAGAGGCAAACGTGTAATTCTCATAGCGAATGAAGCACAAATCTAACTGAATTCGAGCACCAATGGCATTGGGGCAGTCTTGATAAGCCAGCTATGAGGCTGCAATGGAACAATTTTGGCAGGCCTGCTCTGAGACATCACCCCTGCATTGCAGAAGGCCTATGACTGCGCCATATGAATATGTGATGAATCCGCCTATCGAGGCTGTGATGAATGACGTCGCTCTCATAATCAGTTCCATTGATGTATTTGTTTACATTGCAGAGACCGTCAATAAATGCATCAGATTGTCAATTAAGCTGTTGAATGCCAAGCAACAATATAAACAATATCGAACACCATTGACATGTTCTTGTCATGCCTTCCATCCTCATTTCGAATGAATACAGAGAGAACTAATAGACACACACACGAGTTATATAGTATGATATTGTTTTCTTTTTGTGATTCAATATGCAAAGAGGCCAAGGAATTTATAGAGGAAGAATGAGCAGATAAAGCCAGGCGATTTATCAACGGTTATTGATATAACGTGGGCTCAGTCTACTTCTCGAACGACAGTAAGTGAGTATGATGTCATTGGCGTGGTCATTAATTAGTACAGGAAATTAAAAAAAAATACCAAGTCAGCTGGTGAGTCAAGCTCGACAGATCAGATCAGTGGGACTGGTTATGCAAAGCTCTGCCATAATTTCGTTATATCTGGATTAGTTCACAACGTCGGCACCAGGGAGCGAGGAAGTGGTCAGAATTTAGCTTTGAAAACATCTACAGAGGCCTGAGCCTCATGTAGGGAATGAATGACATTCAAGGTGCCTAAATATAAAATGAAAAAAGATACAGGATTGGTTGTTGTTGTGTATAAATGTATTTTATTAAGATTTAAATAAGTTTAAGTTAAAATTTACATAAGTGAAGTTAAAGGATATTTGTTTAAATAAGTTTAAGTTAAATGATAGTAGTTGTGTATAAATGCATCTTATTAAGTTAAATGGTAGTTATTGTTAAAGAAATTGATAACAATTTGTTTATGTTTTTTTATATTAATTTTTGTTTTTATTTATTAAATAGTATTTGTGTTGTGGTTATATTTATGTCTTTAGACATTTTTATTTGAGATTTGAAGTGTACTATAGCCTATACTTTTTTATCCACTAACTAGGATAAGACAAGTATACTATGGAGATTGACAAAAAATGGATAATTGGTAGCCATGCATGGATAACTCAGAGCTGATGAATGGATTTAACCTAGAGTTCATGGCAGATACCTAGAAGAATGTGAGATAAAAAAATATGTGATAGTTGATAAATGAATAACATAAAAATTGTTGGTGATAACATGTATCTAAGCATGGATAACTTAGAGTTGAACCCATTTAAAATTCCAAACTATCTTCTTTTCCATCCTGATCTCTCAACCATTTGATCCCTTGTATAAAGTAGTTGGTTGTACCTATTGATATTCACTTACCAATTTACTTGTGAGTGTGCTAGTTTAGTTTAGTATATTCTAATTCTATGAAGGATTGTCAGTTACAAGTTAACACTCATAAAATTAAGTAGTTGATTATACTACCCACCAATTTACTTGTGCATGTGCTAAGTTAACACTCATAAAATTAAGTAGGTTTTATTGTACATGGTTCAGGAGGGCCTTGAAAATGGTCTTAAGACCATGTGCAAGGCCTCCTAAACAACCCATGGTTGTAGGAGGGCCTTGCATATGGTTTTAAAACCATGTATGGGGAAATGTTGTAATGTTCATTCCTAACAAAATAAAAAATAATAATAAATATTATATGTTAGTCATAAATAATATTAAATATTAATAATAAAATTATTATTTGTGGACCTTAAATAAATAAATAAAAATTTGTCTTTTAGTTTGAATCAAATCAATGGATACCTAAGAAGAGGTTTGTACCTCGAGACATTTGATCCATCTCGGCGCTTGATAGAGCCTAGGATTTGGATCTACGCTGGTGTCATTTGCAGTCAATGTTTTACAAAGGTAATTAGCCGATTGGTAGCTTTGACACTTGGATATCAATTGATGTAGTTGGCGTTTCCTGTAGATGTGTGATTTTTACGCCGATAGGTGTATATATGTTAGAATTTTGGGGTGGAATACCATTTATGCTTTTTCATCTACCGACCAGAATGAGACAAGTGTACTGTCCAGATTGATTCTATGGTAGTCGTCTAAGATTAAACAAGAATGAGACAAGTGTACTCTCTAGATTGATTATATGAGTGTCGTCCAAAATTAATAATTAATAATTTCAAAAAAATAAAAAATAATTTAATTAACATGTGATAAGTAGAGTTAGTGATAGTTGCAAAAATTAAAATTAATCTTGAACTATTCGATTATTAGATAAAACTAGTAGCTTGACTCCATCGATTATTAGATACAACTATTAGCTTGACACAAATGTGTCTAGAACTATTAGTTTAACTTCAACTCTAATCAAAGTTATATTGGATAACTATAATATTGACTATTATATGCAACTATTATGTTAACTCCAATGATTCTACAACTCTTAACTTAACTACAACTCTAATTACTTACGACTTAGTCCAAGTGCATTTGGCATCTAGGAGTCTAGCTAATGTGTAGTCATGTAAGAGTCGAACTCCAAATAAAATAATTCGAACTCTTAATAAATTCCTCTGAACTAGTCATGTGATAACTGCACTTATAGGCATGGTATTGTGCAACTCATGTGACACTCGAACTCCACCTACCAATTGAGATTCCACTTAATGTGCATAAGGCTTACTCGAACTCCATTTGGAAGCTAGAAGTCACGATAACTCATAGCTCTTTTATTAACTACAATATATTTATATTAGCTCACTTATTAGATACAACAATTATCTTATCTCCAATGATTCTATAACTATTAGCTTAAGTTCAACTCTAATTACTTACGGCTTAGTCCTACTTCATTTGGCATCTAGGAGTCTAGCTAATGTGCAGTCATGTAAGAGTCGAACTCCTAATAAAACAGTTCGAACTCCTAATAAATTCATCTGAACTCATGTGATAACTACACTTAGTAGCATGGTATTGTGCAACTCATGTGACACTTGAACTTCACCTACCAAGTGGGAGTTTAGTTAATGTGCAAAAGGCTTAGTCAAGATAAATCAGAGCTATTTTATTAACCACAATATATTTTTATTAACTTTTAAATTAACTATTAATCCTTCGAACTCCTTATAAACAATTATAAAAAATAGTTATCCTTCGAACTCCTTATAAATAGTTGCAGACAACACACATTTATTCTGATAACTTCTCGAAACTAAAATCTCTGTCACGTAAGTACGGTTGGATATAAAAGGGATATATCTCGAAGCCCAGATACATTCGACCTCCCAGATTCAAAGCTACGAGACTTGGGAAACACATTTCCAATGCGTAAATGGTGACATTCGACGGATTATTAATCACCACCGATGATTGCCAGAGCCTCCAGAAGGTACCCTAGTGTCTCATTGAAACCTTGAATATCGTTGTTGTTATTAACATTCACAAGAGCTTGGGCAACGGTCGTATCTAGAGCAGAGGCAAACGTGTAATTCTCATAGCAAATGAAGCACAAATCTAACTGAATTCGAGCACCAATGGCATTGGGGCTGTCTTGATAAGCCAGCTGTGAGGCTGCAACGGAAGAATTTTGGCAGGCCTGCTCTAAGACATCATCCCTGCATTGCAGAAGGCCTATGACTGCGCCATATGAATATGTGACGAGTTCGCCTATCAGGGCTGTGATGAATGACGTTGCTCTCATAATCAGTGCCATTGATGTATTTGTTTACGTTGCAGAGACCGTCAATAAACGCATCAGATTGTCCATTAAGCTGCTGAATGCCAAGCAACAATATAAACAATATCCAACACCATTGACATGTTCTTGTCACGCCTTCCATCCGGGTTTCAAATTAATACAGAGAGAACTAATATACACACACACGAGTTATATAGTATGATATTGTTTTCTTTTTGTGATTCAATATGAAAAGAGGCCGAGGAATTTATAGAGGAAGAATGAGCAGATAAAGCCAGGCGATTTATCAACGGTTATTGATATAGTGTGGGATCAGTCTACTTCTCGAACGACAGTAAGTGAGTATGATGTCATTGGCGTGGTCATTAATTAATTAGTACAGGAAATTAAAAAAAAATACCAAGTCAGCTGGTGAGTCAAGCTCGACAGATCAGATCAGTGGGACTGGTTATGCAAAGCTCTGCCATAATTTCGTTATATCTGGATCAGTTCACAACGTCGGCACCAGGGAGCGAGGAAGTGGTCAGAATTTAGCTTTGAAAACATCTACAAAGACCTGAGCCTCATGTAGGGAACGAATGACATTCAAGGTGCCCGAATATAAAATGAAAAAAGATACAGGATTGGTCGTTGTTGTGTGTAAATGTATTTTATTAAGATTTAAATAAGTTTAAGTTAAAATGTAAATAAGTTAAGTTAAAGGATATTTGTTTAAATAAGTTTAAGTTAAATGATAGTAGTTGTGTATAAATGCATCTTATTAAGTTAAATGGTAGTTATTGTTAAAGAAATTGATAACAATTTGTTTATGTTTTTTTATATTAATTTTTGTTTTTTATTTATTAAATAGTATTTGTGTTGTGGTTATATTTATGTCTTTAGACATTTTTATTTGAGATTTGAAGTGGACTGTAGCCTATACTTTTTTATCCACTAACTAGGATAAGACAGTTATACTATGGAGATTGACAAAAAATGGATAATTGGTAGCCATGCATGGATAACTCAGAGCTGATGAATGGATTTAACCTAGAGTCCATGGCAGATACCTAGAATAATGTGAGATAAAAAAATATGTGATAGTTGATAAATGAATAACATAAAAATTGTTGGTGATAACATGTACCTAAGCATGGATAACTTAGAGCTGAACCCATTTAAAATTCCAAACTATCTTCTTTTCCATCCTGATCTCTCAACCATTTGATCCCTTGTATAAATTAGTTGGTTGTACCTATTGATATTCACTTACCAATTTACTTGTGAGTGTGCTAGTTTAGTTTAGTATATTCTAATTCTATGAAGGATTGTGAGTTACAAGTTAACACTCATAAAATTAAGTAGTTGATTATACTACCCACCAATTTTCTTGTGCATGTGCTAAGTTAACACTCATAAAATTAAGTAGGTTTTATTGTACATGGTTCAGGAGGGCCTTGAAAATGGTCTTAATACCATGTGCAAGGCCTCCTAAACAACCCATGGTTGTAGGAGGGCCTTGCATATGGTTTTAAAACCATGTATGGGGAAATGTTGTAATGTTCGTTCCTAACAAAATAAAAAATAATAAAAAATATTATATGTTAGTCATAAATAATATTAAATATTAATAATAATAAAAAAATTGTCTTTTAGTTTGAATCAAATCAATGGATACCTAAGAAAAGGTTTGTACCTCAATACATTTGATCCATCTCGGCACTTGATAGAGCCTAGGATTTACATCTATGCTGGTTATTAGTACAAAAATTGTTTTCCTTATCGAAAACATAATGGCACCATTGCTTCAAGGCCTTCACTAGATCTCAAAATTCTTTGTCATACGTGTTGTACTTCAGATTGCCATTTGTCAAAGTCTTGGAATGATAGTTCATGGGATGACCAACCCATTTTAATATGGCACTAGTAGCATAGTGTGAAGCATTTGTCTCAATCTCAAAGGGATATTGCAAATCCAAAAGGTGCAAAACCAATTTCAAATACAATGTAGTGTTTGAGTTCCAAGAACTCTCATCCATTAACTTTGTTAGGAGAAAACAAGTGGATTGGAGAGTTGATGTAGGGGGTATGAAATGTGAGACAAATGAGTAGTAAAATGTTGATAAAAATTTAGGCCACCGATAAATACTTTTTCAAGCAATAACAATGAGGGGATGACCCAGTTAACAAGAGCTTGTACATTGGTAAGATGAACACCTATTCCAATTTTATCAATAAGAAGTCCTAGATAGTGAATGGAGGTTTCCCAATATAATACTTTTTGTGAGTAACCTGCAATTTGTGAGTTCGAAACAGCTTTAGTACCAAGTGCACACATAGGTTCTCTTCCTACGTTTTACTAAAAATGATATTTTTTTCAAGATATATCACAATGAAAATCCTTGGATGTAGAAGAAACTTAGTCTTAAATCAATCTTATAGGTGTCACTGGAACTCATGCAAACCTAATGATGTTATCCCATTCAACAATTTCATCTTGGTAAAGAATTTGTTACCCTTGAAAATCATCATACTGTGACAAGGGATAGCAATTTTTTGTAGTGATCTTATTAAGAGCACGAGAATCTTTGACAGGGAACCACTTCTATGCTTTTGGAATAATGAAGGAAAAGGAGCCATTAGGGGAAGAACTAGGTTGGATATGGCTAGATCCCACAAGGGATTAATCTTATGTTCTAATTCAATAACTTTATGTGGAGATAATTGGTAAGAAAAAACATTTGTATGGATGCACCAAAAATTAAATCAATGAAATATTGGATAGAACAAGTGGGGGGGAGACCCTCAAGAAGTTCAAAGGCATTTTTTTGTAAAACATGTTATTTTTTTGTAAGGGGACCACAAAAGAAGTATATCGCTGCGAGCCGCGAGCTCATTTTCACAGCATCGGGACAGCGAAACAATGCAGGAGCGAAAAAATGGAGGAGCGAAAAACCGCAGGTGCGATTTGGGTTTTACCTTTTCGAGGTCGAGGCCGAGTTCGAGGTGGAGCCGAGGTGGATTGCTCCAATGGCAGGTATTTATGCTAGTTGAAATCCTTTTCATTTAACCTTCCATTCTTTAATTTTATTCATAATTTCTTTGTTTTTATAATTATTTTGAACAAATTTAAAAAAATAATTGAATGTGAACAATCAAATAATGATTCTAAGTAAATTAACTTGCAATTTTATGTTTAAATATTAACAGACAACACAAATGAACAACAGAATGTGGAAAACCCACCCTCTAATAACTCACAACAACCTAACCCACAACCAAACCCAGACTCGGAGGGGGAACAAGATAGAAACACACAGATTATTGCACGCTTGGCATCATTGAGGTGCCTTAGCTCATCCATTAGAGGGGGGGGTCATTTGAGAAATTCTTTAGCCGATGCCTTGGACACAATAACAAACACAATTTCCGATGCCCAAGGAGCTCTGTACAACATTACCTCGTACAGAGAATCTAGGAGGCAATACTACTCTGATGGATTGACTCATAAAGACATCAAAGCCCTTAAAATTACTAAAGACCAGTTATTTTCATTATTCCAGGACCCCAGCACCAGATTGGTTCCACCCACCAGTCGAGCACACATTTCCATAGAATGGTGCATTGAACCAAATATAAAGGCTAATTGGATGGATCGTTGGTATATGGTCTTAGATGAAGACCCCCATGGGAATAGGGACATCCCATTTTATTTCCTTAGGAGGTTTGATGCAGAATTCATCCTAGGGAAACATGTTAACTACTTCAATATATTAGGCAACCAGGGTGTTGGTCATGGGATGCCCCAAGATAGGGAAGGAGCCAGGAGAGATCCCAACCGTGTGCCACGCCCACCACGCACACCAAAACCCCCTCGGGTATACCCTCCTGCAAGTCATGTCATTAAGTATACACAGGAGGCATTACTTGACATGGCAGAGACATTGCTTGAGCATGGGACTAATGTCCAAGGCAATGTAGACCAAGGGGCTGGCACTTCTACGGTGGGCCCATCTACAGATCACAGAGGAGATGCAAAGTCTTCAGAGCATTGTGTTACTCCACACCCTTGCACATCGTGTGGAGGCATATGCTATGGCCCTGCTTCCGATTTCCGAGATGATGGATTACTTCGCTTTGTAAGTAAAACTCATTATTTTAATATTATACTTTGTTTCATGTCAAAATATTCAATTGTTTCGCACTTTATTTATATTTAATTATCTAACAATGTTTGTGAACAAATATACAACTGGTGTCCCATGGCACACCACAGTCGCATATTCCGTCGATCAATGTTGAGAACATTGATGCGGCTGTCAATATTGCCTATGGGTTTGGTTCTTCACCAATAGGGGTAAGAACTATACTTGTTAATTTGTCAACTTTATTTATATATATTTATAAATTATAGATTGTAATGTATTCAATATGTATCCTAATTTTGATACTTGACATGTTTTGTACAGGTTGCCCAACAAGAGTATATTGTCTCGCAGCCTATTCCCTCTCATGCAGAGGTAGATTCATGCAAGATTCCTAATGTAAGATTCCTAATGTAACTTAAATTTGTTAGTTTATATGTTGCTCATAGATCTTTCTCCATCACCTTAAGTTGTAGTGTGTTGAGCGGCTCCATTTAGCTATGATATACTATGTGTGCGAATATACAAGATATGAAGTATAGTTGGAGGTATTTTCTTAGTATTAAAAAGATTCCATGTAAACTGGAGTATGTCCTCATTGTACATGTTGTTAGAATTAGTTTCATGGATAACTTGGCCGCTTTAGGGGAGAGGATCCATTGGTGGTGCATTTCTTTACAGTAGTAATGTAGCTTAATTTTCCATATTCCCAAGCTTGTATTTCCTCCAAATTCTTACCACA